>DWAJ01004994.1:0-12102 GCA_018238005.1 Eurema mandarina | reverse complement strand
AAGACAGCACGACTGGGACGACCCATCAACGCTCGCGCACCCGACGATCACACGCCCCGCGCGCCGCGCCGTTACCTCGATACCTTATTTTTGACTTCTGCGCAGGTTTCGTTCAGCGCTAAAGATCCGTGACGCGTACTATACTTCGGCTGCAACATTAGGAAAAGAAGAACTTACTCATACATATAATTAATTACTTTTAATTAATCACTACATACTTAGTATGAAATAAGTTAGCTTGCTTAAATCTTTAAAACTACGCAACCGATTCTCGTGCGGTTTTATTTAATAGATAGAGTAATTCAAGAGGAAGGTTAATATGTATAATATATGCTTAATATTTCACAAAATTAAATTTAAAAAAAAATATTTTTATCAAAAAATAAATAAGTAGAACATATGCGTGCAAGCCGGGGCTGGTCTTTTTTATTATTATTTATGACGTGACGGGTAACTGAATTGAAAATGAGCCCATGTACAATCGTATGGTTCAGATTTTCAGGCGTTTTTAAAATCATAGGGACAAACAAAAAAAGCTACTTTATATTTTGTACAGTGAATTTTTCCATTGTTTGTTTGCCCATAGAAAGAGTATTCATACAATTGAAGGCACTATATTTCATAATTTCGTACATGACCTACGATAACCCCACGTTAGTAACTGGTTCATTTATTTGAAAGGGACTGTTACTTTGGTATCTATATCGTAATAGGTCAAAATGTTCACAAATTTCGCGAAACGATTGCTCTTACACAATGCCAAGTAAGTATTTCTTTATAAGTTATAAATATATTGATTCTATGAACAACATATAAAAGCTTGATTGCATGCGATCTGATTTTTTGCGCATTTCTAAATGGATGACGTCGCTTTTTATCCATACTAATATTATAAATGAGAAAGTAAGTCTGTCTGTCCTTCCATCACGCTAAAGCTACTGACCCGATTAGAACGAAATTTGCCAAAAAGATTGTCTAAAAAGCCTGGAGAAGGACGTAGGCTCCTTTTTTTATATCAACCCCCAAAAGGTTGCGCAAGGGGTTGAAGCTTTTTATAATTTTAGGCTTTCACAGCCAAACCGCTGAACCGATTGTAGTGAAATTTGATAGGACAAAGTTTATATAAAAGTCCACGCGGACGGAGTCGCGGGCAACAGCTATTAGAGATATATTTTATAGAGACTATTATTATTATAAAAAGATGAAAATTGCGAGTTTGTAAAGTCTTATGATTTTTTTACATGCTAGGGGAAAACCCCGCCTTTGAGTACTTGTTTGTCTCGTTGATTTTTTATTTATTAAATTAATAGCTGTATCCTGCGGTTTTACCCGCATAATTCCCGTTCCCGGGGCAATACCGGGATGTAAGCTATCCTATCTTTTAAGTTGGATCAAACTGCACGTGGTGCGCAAATTTTATTACAATCGGTTAAGTGGTTTAGCAGTCCATTGAGGACAAACATTGTGACACGAGATTTATATATATTAAGATTTGGCACCATTATAGCCTTTTAAAGAGTTGAAATCGTAGTTTTCACAAGTAAAACCACAGGTCATGTTAGTATGTAGGTAATTAGTGTAGTGTGCAATGAAGCTACAGCCTTTAACCTCATCAGGTTATATAACTGAAAGTAGCTAGGCCAGTTTTGATACGGTTTTGTGCATAATAAGCTTATGTAACAGATCGACTTGCAGTCTATCGGGAAGAGTGTTGTAAGTTTAATAAGTTGCATCATTCATATTAGTTATTTATATTATTATTATTTTTATTATAACTACTATTTGTGATGAATCTGTAGAAAAAGAAATAGAAATAAAAATAGAAATAATATAAATTCCATGATGTCTTAATGATAAAAAATATATATTTTTACAACGTTAAATATATTTTTTTTTATAAATCGACGATTGTTTCTTTAATATCCTATCCTACTAATATAATAAATGTTAAAGTTTGTGAGAATGTATGTTTGTTATTCTTTCACGCAAGATCGGCTGGACCGATTTAGTTGAAATTTGGTATGTCAATAGATAATACCCTTGGATTAACACATAGGATACTTTATATACCGGTATTGCCCCGGGAACAAGAACTACGCGGGTAAAATCGCGCAGCACGGCTAGTATAACCTAAAAAGCTTATAGAGCTTGGGTAATCGTGTTAACTTCAAACAAATCTGTAATATCATCTTGATTCTAAGTGATTGTCAATAAGAATCAGCATCCATCGATACAATCCAAGGCAAACCTTTCGAATTGCGCATCGAACGTTCGAGAATAAAGTTAATGGTTCATAATTACGTATTAATTATTAAGAGTCTGGCTCGCCTGTGGTAATAAAATGTAACGATGCTCACATAGAATCTTGAGTAACTTGTAACTCTAAACCACAATATGAAGAAGTTTAAAATAGCTCGACTTCGTATTATTCAGGCGACTAAAAGTTTTACAACCAGTCTTTAGCGGCGTTATTACAAATCTTTATATTCCTAGCTCATTTAACATCTTTTAACGAGTTATTTAGTAAAATCTAGTCGATAGTACGTACAAACATACCTAAATATTTATATAGGTGCATACCTATCTATACGTATATTTTATATTACTAGCTGTTGCTCGCGACTTCGTCCCCGTTGATTTTTTTCCATTATTTCTTCGCTCCTATTAGTCGCAGCGTGATGTTATGTAGCCTAAAGCCTTCCTCGATAAATTGTCTATTCAATAAAAAAATATTTTATCAATTCGAACCAGTAGTTCCTGAGATTAGCGCGTTCAAACAAAAAAACAAACAAACTCTTCAGCTTCATATATTAGTCTAATACTAGTATATGAAGCTGAAGAGTTTGTTTGATATAGATTATATAGATATAGATATACCGCTTGGTACAATGGTAACACAACTGCCTACTTCGCCAAGGGTTGTGGGTACGATTCTCACATACTGTTCTCTCAAAGGCCAGCGTATCATTGGTTATGGACGTTCATCAGTTGAAATTACTGGGCTAAAGAGTCTTAACATCTTATGACTCAAAGTGGGGAGCGTCGGTGTAGTGCACCCGCCTGGAATTGGGCTTTATAGCAAAGTTCCGGGTAGCACTGCATTGGCTATGGGCTGGCGTTACTCTTACCATCAGGAGTGCGTCCAGATGGTGTCCCCTCTTCATATTATAAAATAAAACATGTTGGTATCTCGCTTGCCCACTTATACACGTAAAAATAAATTGGTGTATCGTTCCCATGTTATACAAGTCCATACAGTCTGCCAATTCATGCAAATAGATTAACTTTTAAACGAATTCTCCCTATACATAGCAAACGGACGTGGCCAAATAAAGAAGAAATAATTTATGGATATCGGCTTCTAACGTATTTTAATTGCAAAATATTTCAACGAATTCGTGTCATTCCTGGATTCACTTCTATCATAGATTAATTAATTTCACTAATAAAATGACTCTATGATACCTATATTTAATCAATTAGTTAAAGAACAAAAATTTAATTAAAATTGGGTGTGGCGTTAGCTTCAATAGTGGTCAATGGTCATGTCTCTTTCTTTGATTTGAATTATAGGTCAACTTAATATTTGTCAGTAATATAACTCATTTTAAAAAATGTCTCAAGTCAGTTTTTTTTCTATAAGTTACCTAAATATTAATAACTATTACGATGAATATATATCAAATATACATAACATATTAATATAATTTGAGATATAAACGATTATATGGTTTAAGAAAACTAGTACATATTATTAAAATAAATAAATCCCATCTACGTATTATTAATCTATGTTTCCTATTTGTCCTGTCCTTGGCCGGCCTGCATTTTGACCAAATTTACCGTAAAAGTTAAAACTACATACAATTTACAACATCGCGTTAAACGATGTCAAGTAGCAAATTTAAGAGCGTCGCTTTTTGATAAATATGTATTTTGAATTGATTCTTTTACGAGCCTTGTCATATTTTGAACTAGCTGCTGCCAGCGACTCCGTCCGCGTGGACATTCATATGAATTTTGAAACTTTTTAATCCTTTTTTTAGTTAAAAAATAGGCTATGTTCTTTCTTAGGGTCTAAACTATCTTTGTACCAGATTTCGTTCTAATCGGTTCTGTAGTTTTAGCGTGATGGAAAGACACAGACAGACAGACTTTCGCATTTATTACTAGCTGTTGCTCGCGACTTCGTCTCCGTTGATTTGTTTTTCTATTATTTCTTCGCTCCTATTAGTCGCAGCGTGATGTTATGTAGCTTTAAGACTTCCTCGATAAATTGTCTATTCAATAAAAAAAAGAGTGAACTGGTTTCTTCTAGGCGAGTGCGCTACATCCTCGACCGCAGCGTCGCTTACCACCAGGCGACCTGTGGTCAAGCGCTCGCCTATTGCCCTATAAAAAAAAAAAAAAGAATTTTTCAATTCGAACCAGTAGTTCCTGAGAGTAGCGCGTTCAAACAAACAAACTCTTGAGCTTTATATATTAGTAATGGATTATGGATTAATACTGCTAAAAATATGGTCTTTTTATAAATAAGGGCTAGTACTGTTTCTAAACATATTAAAATTTCCTTGTGAATCGCGGTATGACGCACAAAAACAATTATCCCGTAGGTATTATTTTAAATATCAGTTCAATTATCTGGATTATCAGACTGTTGTATTCTATTTACACATTTGCTAATTAGTCTGGTTGTCCGTTTATAAAAAAAAACTGAAAATCACCTTGGCTCAAGATAGATAAAATCGATATAGAACAACATTTTTATTTCATAAAGTTTCCCAGACTTTGAATAGTTTGAAACCAAATAACTATCATATGTGAGATAATATCTATTTGAAATAATGGCTAGGTCTTCGGAAAGGTCATATTTATACAATGAACTCATTAGCTATTTTTCATATCGTCGATTTTCTGTAGATTTAGGCCAAGATGCGATACTACATATTATAAAATAACAAATACACTAAAACGCCGACTATTCGAATTGGGTTCGGGGTCGATTTGGATAATCACACATGTGACATGGTAGACTGGAAATAAATAAAAACGAACTTTAGCAAAGAAAGTTCTTTCTTTCATCTTTCAACCATAACAGTTGAAATATATCTAATCTATAGAAAAAACAAAATTTATATACATACTTTTTTATTATTTTTTAATAAAATTATCCTATTCGGATAGGCGAATCGGATAATCGCCGTTCGGATAATATAAAGCATATACCCAAATAAAACAAATGAAGTTCGCAATCTTGCTAAAATACACCACTTAAAGAGACCTTTAAAAAATTATTCCAATGTCCAATTTGAAACCACGTAATGAACCAAATGTAATTTGACGATCGTTTGAAAGTGAACGCAATCGCCTTGAGTTGAGATAAATACATCTTCAATTTACTTTTAATACGTTCATTTGTGCGTGTTTTGAAATATTATCTAGATTCTTTGTTAAAGCACGGCCTTATGAGTGCCTTTAGTATTTCATATGCGTTCGAATTCCAAGACTAAAATTTATTTATTTCTATACAAAGCAATGTAAATTAAAGCGTTACAATTTTACTTTTAAAGATATCAATTCTTTCTGTTTAAATAGTTTTGTAAAAATAGTTCACCACGTGGAATTAGCTGTTGTATTTCTTATTTATAACAGTTCGACTTATATATAACCTCTAGTACTAAAGACGAAGGGAACGATAATTATTAAAACATATTCAAAATAAGTCCAATTATTAGAAATTTATTTACAACCTCATTGTGCAAGGTTTTATGATTTAATTAGAGATGTGTTACGTAAACGATTAGTCGCGTCGTAATAAAATTCTTTCTTTTTTATGAATGAAATTTGAAACGATGGGGTCATAGCTTATATGTATGGGTCGGTAAGGTCGGTTGTCAATATCTTGACTTTACTAACCAGCGTTATATTTTATCTATAGATTCTAAATTAATACGAGGAAAACTTCGGGGTTGTTTAGTAATAAAGGGTCTCTGAATTAGTGTAACTGATCTCGAAATTATTTAAATTAGAAAGCTAAATTTCTCTTTTTCATGAGATACCTGAAAAATTAAGAAAATAAATATTCCGTAGTGACCGTAATAAAATACGTACCTTAAGCAAGCATAGAGAAGTTTTCGAAATAAATTTTTAACGGAAGTAGTAACGAGGAAAGATCTGGAAATGTTTCAATAATGAGATTTACGAAAACTACATTCTTTCTGAACTCTTAGCAATAACTCATGTTTTATACATGAGTAAGAGGCAAGTACCAATGTACGCAATGAGCTTTAACCAAAAAAAGCAACAGTCTAGACACCGTCGATTTTGAAAGACGATAATTTCTTCATTTCCACGTGCAAACAAATCTATTCTCACGCGAAAAACGAAGTGTCAGAAGGCATTTCTTATCACTCCCAATCAGCATTAATTACTCCGAGTTTTCGTAAGATGCAATTGTGAGAACAAATTTAATCTGTTTTTACGATCGATTTTAAAACAGTATTCAAAACGACCTTATCCTATTTCCCTCTTAGTTTTTTGAGCTTTACATAATCCGAATGTGAAGGTTGGATGGAACTTTCTTTGGAGGGGCGTTTGTTGGTCGAGTATCGGAGCCTCAGTTGTGAAGAAAGCGCGCGCGGTCGCGCCAGTGTAGTGACAGTTCTTTTTTTTAATCCTCAACCCCAAGTGCGTTTTGGATACAATGAGGCTGACATTTTGGGTACGTTCCGTTTTTTTTTTTTTAATTATTTTATCTGTTCTTGATAAACACGAATGGCTTTCTAGTGAAAGTTGACCAGTGCCTAGGGCTTGTTTCTGACTTGTTTATTAGATTAGGAATTTATTGGGCTATAAAATATTCTATCGTTATTTTTAACTTCCGGCGCTTTCTTGGGTTTTGTTTTAAGTATGACATAAAATAATGTTGCCAACAAGTTTTGATAGAGTCTTTATAAGGGGCAATTATTTTTTATGATTTAAATGTTTAGTGTTATCTTTTATAATAGCAATTACATGTCTTTTTTATATTTTACGATAGTGATATTTAAATATTGATGAATGGTCTTAATGAATTTTTGTTGTAAATTATTATATTCATTTATTTATTTTTTATTGGAGTGATAAGATTAATTAAAATAATTTTAATTAATAAATTTATTTAATTCGTAACTTTCGAAAAGCTATGCGGAGTTTTTTTTTATATATTCCTATTACTTAGTATGAACATTAAGTATTCACATTTTTTTTATATTAATAATCCATTTACACACTAGAAGTTGTAAACCACGTTTTTCAGTTTTTACATTTGAAAACGAAAGTTTCCATAAACTTGAACACAAATATATTATAACGTCCTGAAACACGAATTACAACAAAACTAGCTACAACATTACTTCACAATTCACGTATTATTTAGTACAATTTTCACCTCTAAAGTTGAAAGTGTAGTTGCATAAATATTTGACGAAAAAATCGTCGGCCGACGTCCTTTCTACGTTGCGTCAGCGTATGTGTGTCAGAGAGTGTCAGACTCCGAGAATTCGCAAACGGAACTACAGAAGCCTCACTCTGAATGCAAACGTTGTCGATATCGGAAATTTTTGATACCGCTTACCGAAGTATCGAACTTATGCTACTCTAATAAATAATCGAATCGAACGGATGATCGTATTGTTGTCGGAACAAAAACGGAAAGGAGCTTTTTCGAAGTCGCTTAAAAACTATATCGATGGTAAAAATCCTGATTGAGTTCGATTATGTAGAGCTCCGTTTGTCCATCGTTTGCATATTATACTTCAAGTCCGTTGTGACTTTCAGGCTGTACCTATCCTTCCTGTATTATTATACCCCACATCCACCCTTGTTTCTCTGTTTAAAAACATCCTCGTAATTCAAGGAATGCTGTAATAAAGAATTATTGAAATAGATTCTATTTAGACGATTGATCTCACGATAATAAATACAAAAAAAATAGATAAATTTTAATAGAAACGTCCTCTAAAATTATCGTATTATATTATTAACTACGTTACAAATTCTAGGTTCTAATTGAAAGTATATACACTTTTTTAATGTATATGAAGCACCCAGGATATTTAAGTCCTGAACCGTCTCCAACAATCACTTTATATACTTCGTCTTACGTTTTTAGTGTCTATTGTCAACAAGCATACCGTTAGTTCCCAAAAACATATAGGACGATCATTATTCAAATTTACCGATATGGAATAATATGATAATTGTTGCAAACTACTACCAATAAAAGTGCCAGATAAGAAAATAACGTCAAATTTCTTTTGAAATCTGTTACTTTTACAATCAGTTATTTTTACAATCAGCCCGATATACTGGAAGGCGGGCTTACAACACGTCAAGTGACACGGCGTTGCGTTTTCTCTCGTACATACATAAGTGGAACTTGTATCACAACATGACGCATATATACTTATATACAAAAGATAATGTACCTACAGTCTGTTGTATATACTTATTTATATAGGCAAATATTTCTTTATTCTACTGGGCTATATAGTAAAACTTTTGAATCGTCGTCTTCGAATTACAAAACAACCTTTTACCTAGAGAAGAATCGTAAAGAAACTCTGTTAAGTGCTCTTTAAAATTATAGAGGAATAAAAGCAAGTAATTAATACATAAAGAATGACTAAATCATCCATAAAATGGTTCACACTTAGTTAATAATATTATAACCAACTTTTTTAGGAACCGTTATATATTTAGGTACAATTTTCGTGGGTGGTTCATTTCAAAAGTTCTACATCCCCTTATTTGTAGAAAAAAACATTAATCTGTTTAAGGTTTCGTATCACGCACGATTTCCTGTGACAGGTAAAAAATTATGAATGAGATCAAAAAAGCGCGCGTGAATAATCAATTTCTCTTATATACTCCGTGAAGATCAATATTTATTTTTTCTGATGCTTGCATAGTCGATTTTTATGAAAATTTAAGACGTTAATACTTTTATTTAAACTATTAGTGGAGATGGGAAATCCTATAAATTATGGATCAATAATTCAAATTACTGAGAGAGTTTCGATTTATAAATTATTACCTAACAATTGCTTCATTTATTTATAAAAGCTGCATTATATAAAAATGCAGATTAACATTGCATACCATTGTGAATAATTGTTTAAAAATAATTTATACTTCATAACGAAAAAAACGTGTTTTCTTTTTAAAATGACATACTCCGAATTGTTTACTGTAAGGACCTATATTTTTGAAGGTAAGCAAGATATCGAGATAGGTAAAAATTTTTATAATATTCGTATCGATAACATACGATACGATAATACGAATCGTAACTCATTAAAATATAATAATAAATATTCCCAAATTGAAGTCAGTAAGGCAAAATTCTTATTGAAAATTAATCCTTAAAATATATTACAACACTTACCAACTTGCATTTTAATAAAAAAACCATCATAAGAAAAATGACGTAGATACTATTTCATAATTTGACACAAATTTGGGATAAAGATCATCTTTTTATTAAGTAGCACGTCGTTTGAGTTTAAAACGTTTTTAACCTCAATTGTGACATAATGTTATGTTGCAGTCACAATTGTTATTACACAAACTCTTGGGTCAAATGTTCTAACCTTTACACCTTACGGAAGTCATTGACATCTTACAGTATAAAGTCGTAATAATGATTTAGTGTCATAATTTTCATTGTACATATTATTTCTTTGAAAGTGCACAATTCAATAATAACTGAACCGATTTACATACTTTTATTACTAGGTTTTTAAAAGTAAGATGAACGGAGTAGAGGGTAATACTATCATAAATAAGCATATGGATTACATAAATATAATCTGGAATGACTAAATAATACATAGCGTTCTTGCAAGCTCAATCCATCTAACTTCACCTCTAAACTCTTACGAAAAAAATAGAACAATATTTTCAAAAACAATATGTCATGTTAGATCGCTGTTAATTTTTTGCGATGTACAAAATAAATTTCAAATTAATTTTTTTCACATTTTTTTTTTAATTTCATAATATAGAATATATTAAATACTTTTTATTATAATTCTAAAAAAAAACCTTACATTTATTCGCTACATTTAAATAAAAAAAGAAAGAGAAAGATCTGAGATAACCGCTTTATATTCTAGAATGTACACGAAAACTAAATGTCTTCCGGCTTTTATGTAGATCCTTCGTTATGTGATGTAATAATAATTGAGCATAATTTGAGAGATGGGGCAACGAAATTGACGTTGCATGTTCCTATTATGACATATTACGTTCAAAATTTAATACATAATGCAACAGAAGTAATGTTTTAGAAAGGAATTTGGTTCTGATGTCAGATTAGATCGGTAAAAGCAATTTGTTTTGTGCATGTTAAGTTTTTTTATATTATATACTTACTAATGTTTTTAACGCATAGACTTTACATAAATATATATGGCAACTTAATTACTTATTAAGAGGAAACATTATAATAAATGAATGCAAATTTAAATTTTACATTATTTATTTTTCACACATACTTATTTTTGCTTTTAATTAAGAGTTTAAAGATGGCAACTAACGGTGTTTTCATTAGTAATTCAACAAGTACAACAAAAATAGAGAAATGGAACAAATAAAATTATTTAGGTAGCCTAGATCTTCACGGTTTAGTCAAAATTTATTTACCTATTTAAAATTCTCCGTTTTCATTATCGAAGCTATTTGATTAATTCCATTCAGTCGTTTTCAAGATTTTGAAGATATTATATCTACCTAATATAATTATGGAATCATAATTTAGGAAATATTGAAACAAAATCTGTTCTAGGTATTGCAATTTCAATTTCAAGTTAGTAAATATAACATACCTAGTTAATTACTCTTTGCACTCAAAGAACTGACGCTTGCTACTGAACTACTAATGAAAGAATCGAACTACCATTACACTAGCCTTATAATACTTTTGGTTCAATCGTCCTACATAATAAGATCCAGGTCAATAACCTTAGCATTTAAAGCAGGGACAATAGGAAAGTAGGCGAAGTGAAATATCAGTTGACATCTAATAGCAGTACCGTTAAATCGCGATTATGCGGTTCACTTGCCGCGCTCTGCTTGCTTTACAAAGTCAAGGCCGTATTGAGGTTGTAAGCCTTTGTAATGGTCTTGCGGAAGAAGTAGTCTTGTAATCAGTAGTCCAGCTTTGGCGCTGAGGGGGTCATATGTCAGTCGTGGTTAAATATACAGATTGTCGTGGTCAAGGATCCAGCTTTAATGCCAGCGGGAGGTAGGCTTTGGCTCCAGGGGGCATAGTTTTTGTCAAGTAAAAATAGGTATTTTATAAGTAAATTTACGTTTGATGAGGGTTTCACCTAGTCGTGGCAATAGCTCAGGGGTAATACCTCCATGAATCATGATGAGAGTTATACCAAATCTTATTAATGTCACTATCATAGTCCAAAAAATTTAACACATTCGAAAAAGCAAAGTCCTTAGCTTTAAATATAGATTTATTTATTTAATAAACAGGTAATTAATATCCGTGTCGTATTAATTTGAAAGCTTTTTAATATCTTATTAGAATTATTTTTATTATAGAAAGTGATTTTGACAGATCTAACTGGTTATGACGCATATATAATCTGTATTTAATGAAGTCCTTGCGTTTTGAGTGGTTCTTTATTGGGTAAGATCTGTCAATTACTATATAAAGGAAGGTCATAGAAGGTCTATACTTAAAAAAATATTTAAAAGAAGTAATTAAATATTTTTTTATTATGGCAACCTGCCGAGGACTTCAGCAATTCCTGTCAGTGTCACGTGATAAAGATTTTTAGAATAACAGTAAGATATGAACAGTAATGATTGATTAAAAGTTCTTGTGGCAGAATAGTGAGGCCCGAAAAAAAAAGTGTATTAAATGTTCTATTTTTAGACGCGCGAATGCACGCACGTCATCTGAGCATATTTTTTTTTCTTCTTTTGTGACAGATCTGAGGACCTTATTCGACAATCGGTCGGAGATAAACAAATGCTAACTAGCCAAATCTGAAATAAATCAATGAAAAAAGATTAAATATAATTAACTTCAGATTATGAATA
>DWAJ01004993.1:0-12102 GCA_018238005.1 Eurema mandarina | reverse complement strand
GGTTTTTTACTTATCCACATTCAATACGGCTAATCGTTGAACCGCCGCTTCGCAAAACGGCCCTGTTTTGTAAAACGGCTAGCCGTAATGTAATACAGCGGATTATACAATCCGCCTGCGACATATACATAAAGCGGTCAATCAAATGCATCCTTGACAAACACTCAAATATTAGTAACAAAATTTTAAAAGAATCACATAACAATAAAATAAGCGAATAAAGATAGCCATGAATACGTTTCGTTTCTACTTAACATATATCAAAGCCATACAAAGCATAAATGTATGTCGCAATAAAATGATCACACAATACTAAATGAATATATCTGGCAAACTTCACAAATTCATAAGACCGCGTCGTGCCAAGATCAAATAATTTGTGCGTCACACAGAATATACTAAACTAGTACAAGTAACTGGCGTTTGTATGAGAATATGGCAAGAAACTGTTATGGCCACTTCGCGATGTTTCCACTGTTACTATTGGATTCATTCTCGATTCTTCTAGAACAAGAAAGTTAAGGAACATCTTTTCTAGAGAAACCGAGGTGGCGGGTAGCCTTTGTTAATGAGTGATTTATACTGGAAATAATAATAATGGTAATGATGATTTTATTTCTAGAATAGAATATAATTGTTGATTAGCACATTTTTTCATAGTTCTCTGCGTCATAAAAATTACCTGAAGTCGTAAAAGACCGGCATATGTGACGAGTAAGTATTTTATTGATTCTTGGAAAAACTTATTGAGTTTTTTCCTTATAGATTTTTCGCAATAAGGTGAGAATTTAATTCTGTTGAATGTCGGTACTGATACCCATAAATTTGTATGTAATTATCATAATTGTACAAGCAAAGCCACTATTTTATTAGCGCGTGACGACTCAAGGAAAGGAAGATCTAATTTCTACTAAAAACATATTTTAGCTTATAAAGTTTCCCACTTTTATATACATGAGATTAATCATAATTTTTAAAAATTTTCTTTCTTAATTTAATCATAATCTTTATTTTTCTACTCCTAATCGTTCTTGATATAAAAATAATATATATTGACTAACTAAACAAATAAAATTTAAGGGCAGTCTTATCTCTTAAAAGTGATTTCTTCCAGGTAATCCGTAATATAGATTTCTTGCGATGCTAACAAGGAATCTTACCAGTATTTAGCATAATAAGTATATATTCTAAAACTCATAGTAGTGGTAGAAATTTTCATATCTTGCTATTTTGTCCTAACGACGTAATGGCCGAGTCACTGCCAAAATAAATGTTGCTTAATACGGCGAAACTTTTGAAATATGTTTCGCTTAAATGTGCCGTTGAAAGCGCCATAATTCTTGCCTTTATGCTCTTGTTCTTTGCTCGTTAAGGGAATTTCTTACAAACTTTAATAATAAATAGCTACGTTTTGCCAAATAAAAAAAACAACAAACAACTTGACCATAGGTATAGTTATAATTCTTCAAAATGAAATTTGGGATAAAATTTTACCCTATTTGATGAATTTATGAAATATATATATTTTTCGTACACACAATTCTTCTTCTCTTCTTTAAAGATGTAGATATACCTTATCTATAAAGTAGATATAAAGATTTAAGGCAAGTAGATAGACCTACAGATAAATATCCTCATTAAACCAACGATGCTACCAATCATGATCTGAACATACCAGGATTACTGGAAAAGCATCTCAAACCGACAGAATGGCATCGTACTTATCGCGATATCACGTTCGATTGTAAAATCCAAGCATTGTTCGCAATTATAGTACCTTACGAGGCCATACAAACGAACGGCCTACGGCTTATCAACCCATTCAGTTCAGTATGGAAATAGTCGTTGCCCGAAGAATTGGTACGCCATCTAAACCCTACGGAGTACTCACTATGATGAAAGAGAGAAAGAATGAAACAGAGTTCAAGAGTTCATATGTTAGAAGAAGATGATAATTTACAATTAAACATTTGAATAATAAAGAAATGGAATTTGAAAGAATGCAACACAATATTATTTTTAAAAAGGCCTAGTATGTAATGTTATGGAGCCGTAAATACTATTAACCATCCTCTATATGTATATGTTACATGGTGGAATATATATATGTAATCATATTTACTTGTTACCAAAGACGTGTAATTGTTTTGGAAAGTGACGTTGAATTTTTTATGGAGAAAAATTATATCGCTATATTTTAAGAAACAATAATAATATGATTAACGATGGATTTATTTAACTAAAATACAATACACTCTCAAATTGTTTTGTAACATACGATTTTGAATCACAAGTTCGCCCAGAGAATTAAAATCAAAACACAGTGAGTAAGGCATGCAAAGGAAGATGCTATCTTAATAGCTCTATTGCGACCTACGTAGACTCATGAAAGGTAATGCGGCGACGTGCGACGACACTAATATTCTTTCACGATTTAGCATTACGTTTGAACAACTTCTTGTTCTTCGGTGAGGTTATGGGAAACACGTGATTTCAAACTCTTCAGAATTCTGAAATCCTGGTAGTCTAAAATACGGTTACTCCCACCTATCACCGATCGTATACTATTTTTTTTTTATAAGTAGTTCTGATATACTTTTATAAAGTTTGACATACTTTTGTATTTATTTATTTCATTGATAATTGAATAGACATGTAGAAGTATTTAAAATATTTAAAAATAACGTGCAATAAGCCTTCCAAGAACTATGAAACAAAACTACACGCAAACGGTAAGCTGTATTCCGAACAATAACTCACCTCTAGGAAGCAGCAATGGCTTAAGATTACTGGTAAGTTAATAGATAATCCTGTATCAGCAACACCAGTATAAATCCCTATCCTGGCCAGTTGCGAATTATCGCCAGGGTAATATTATTGGATTTACGGCCTGCGCCAGAGAACTGATTTATTCCTTCCTACAACGATAAATTACGGGACGGTGTTATGGGAAAAATAATGCGATATTTTTTAATTTATCCTGCTCTTAAGTGCTGTTTGTCGTTTAGCCGACATTTTAATTTATTTTAGTTTTAAATGTCTATTTGTATGGTCTCGTTCTTTTTACGATTCGTGATTTTATTTTTTAAAGTCTCACATAACGATGTTTTTATAGTTTGTAACTCAGTTCAACTATGTAAATCTGCTCATCAGCATTTGCATTAGGTGCCGTATAAACTAATACGTTGCCTATATTTAAAAAGGGGGTAAGGTAAGGAATTTTTACAAAGAAGGTAACACTGGTTGGGGTAAAAGAAGGTGAGATATGAAACACTCAAATTCAGCGCTCAAATTTCCTACCTGAAAATCAATGCGCCTGATGAAATCTGAGGTTCTGAGATAGAATTAAATGGCAAATCAAAAATTATTAAAATCTATACGCATTAGCAGCAAGAGTAACGACATCTCATATATTTTTTGATTCCTGGCAATTGATGTTTCTGCCTACAAGTATTTATTAATATAAGACGCTATTAATCCTATTATTACTTGAAGCCGATTCCTGTTTGACTTTCACAAGCAAAACACACAACTCCAAATAAATATCAACATGTATTCGATTTTCATCGAAACAAACCCTTGAACTTTTCAATACAATACTATCGAACAAAGAGCATTCATTCGATAGCGATTATCATATTTAATGGCCATTTCTTCCAAGGGCCGTAAATTGTATGCGGGTACGCCTAAGATCTTAATATGGAAACTATATAATTATAGGACTGTCTTGTAGATATAAAGTTTTGTATGCAGATTTGGAAACTTGTATTTTATTGCAGTTTCTCAACTGGGGTTCGGTTCTTATTTCTTAATATATGTTTTATGTATGTTTTGGAATCTGACTAACTCGTACTACTAACTAACTAGCTCGTACTAGTAAATTTAATAAAAAAAATCTGGATCTCTCACGGAACCGCATCCTAGCGAGTCTGTCCATGTTAAACTGAGCTGAGGAACACCGGTGGGTTTTCGTCGGCAATGGCACAAAATCATACATAAACGCCTCCTTCTTCCCCGAGGAGAATACGGTATAGCATTGTACCACTGATAATAAAAATAAAATGGATCTATTAAATAGTAAGCCACATTATTTAAAAGCGTCATAATATGCATACCCCGTAAAATATCCAATCAAAAGAAGGTTGTTACGCAGGTACACATCAACAACGGTACACAGCGCATATAAAACTATATAACATCTACCCCGATCATAAACGATAATATATATATATATATATATATATATATTTATCAATCTATAAACAGACGAGATATTAAATTCAATAGTACCATACAATCAGCATAAAATATAATGTGATTATTCCGACGGCTATGGAGTTGATCGATTTGAAATTCAAAACAGATTTAATATACATATATTAACATACAAGGGTGTTTACTCACCATGTGATGTTTTAGTTAAATGACATAGATGTTAATGTTCAATATTATACGACTAAATTACAAATGTATTTTGTACCTTTATCGTTTGAATAGGAACTAGGTACGTATGCTTTTTTGCTAGTTTCTTTTTACAGTAACTGATTTCCAAGTTGCCTAGTTGAATACAGATATGTTTGCCTTCATTGTTGATATTATTGATATTTTTATTTTATTAAAACTAATAGATAAATCCCCAAATTTCTTGTTTATCATCAGACTATCCCTTTCTGCTACTGTGCTTCGTTTATCTCCTTCCGATATAAAAAAGAAAAAAAGAGCGACGCATTTTAGTTCTTTCTTTACCTTACCTCTTTGCCAGGACCAAATAAGAGAGGAAATCTATTTGACTTAAAAAACGTCATATGTCATCTTAAATCACCTACTTACTTTGAATTTATAGTAGGTATCTATTAAAATATAACCACTTAATAATATAAGAATCGCCTTACACCGTGTGTAAACTCAGCACTTATAGAGATTAAGATCTCATGATGTCTATAATAAATAAACGGACATTATTTATGGACACGCCTTCTGGCTGTAATTATAGTCATTCAATATAATGCTTCGATGTAAATGCATTAATCAATGGTGCTTATTATTCTGTGATAGGTAAATTTTGAATTGGATATTCGAAATCTATTATCAAGTTAATTACAAATCATCTTATCACTGAAAAGTGTATAAATTTACATTACATAATGCCTTATTGATCATTAGTTACATAATGCCTGTTATCTGTAGGGTGGTTAGTGGTGGTTACCTTGTTGGCAAAGCTGTGCTGTGTTTATACATTTTTTCGAATATTACAAACATCGATGCAATTTTTAATGCAAACACAATATCTTAATTGTGTTTTTATTAAGATGCCTCTATTTTATATAAAATATTACAATTATAATATGTTTGAGCAAATGACAAGACAAAACATTTTAATAATATTATCAAGAACAAGTTTATCAATAAAACCCAAAATTAAAAACATTTTGAAAATCGTTTTACCATTGAACATCAATTAATTAATCCATAAATTTCAAACAAACGTCTCGTTAACACCCAAACATAAGAACACTCAAAGTGGGCGGTCCTAGGCGGAGATACGAAGGACTCTTCAACAAAAAGGCATTTGTAAGGAAAAGGAAATGTCTCGTTGAACACGTAGGTAACGTTATAATTGGCGAAGCTGAAGAAAATCAGGTAGGTACTCTAAATACATTTCAAACTCTCATTGGTCTTGTTCGTGAAATTGCAATTTGGTAATGATTTCTAATGGTTTTAAGAATAGTCATTCTCTATGTTAGTATTCTAAAATTTTATCTTCTAGTGATTAAGGATTAGTCTAAATTGGTAACGATTTATTGAAGCCTTGTCGATTCAAATATACAGACACGCGGATTCATGCGTAAAGATGCAATTTTATTATGTACATCTAACTTTTCGGAATAAAACAAAATAGCTTATGTTGGTACTTCGGGTGATATAATTTTGGAACTTTGCAAGTGCTAATAATGGCCATTTTGCTATTTCAAATTAGAAAATTTTGATGTTCTTATTAAAAAACGATTAAGTGACATTTGGAAATAAATTGTTACTATAATAAAAGAATATGTCAAACAGTAATTTGGAATGATTTCTGAATTACATTGGCGTAACTTAATTCCCTATACATGCAGACCTCCCGGCTGAAGTACTATTACTTTTCCATACAAATACAACACAATCTACATACATACACTCACTGCAACATTGATGCAAAGCACTCAATCAACCACTAGAATTTACAAGAAGCCATTTCAGGGAGGTTTAGTAACCAACAATTTTTCCGATAATAACAAATTGAAATAGTCCGATTGTAAAGTATGGTTGCAATTAAGGCGGGGGCTATAAATCGTTTGGTATCTGATTTGCAACATGGAAGAGGCGTCGCGGCCGGCGGCGGCGCAGCCTGGATACATCGGGAACTTTTGTGCATTTATTGTATGCAAGCTGCACATATTTAGCAAGAAACTATCTCCTGTAACAAGTTTTTATTTACATATTTTTCTGCATTGTTTCCTGAAGGTAAGCCCTGTTCTTTTAGACTTTAGAGTATCACAGGCCATAGGACATCCACAAATAGTTTTGATGGCTTCTATTGATCAAGGTGTTTATTGAACGGTTCAGTAGGTATAAAGATTACCTCTTTATAATTTAAAGACAGCAGATTTTAAGATATGAGCAATTATCTATTTTATTTCAGAAGGGATGAGCAAAAACCTTATAAACCAATTTTGACGCTCTTTAAGTTTTCCCCTAATATTCATAGGCACGTAGATAGGTATAGGTATACATTGATATATATCAAAAAGACATTGATATTAATACTTCTCTAAAGGTATAATGAAACAATTGAATCGGTCAAAGAGTTTAATTCTCCCTTAGTACCGCAATAATGTTTGCTCCCAGTGTACCTTCACATACTATCAAAACGCCCGAACATCAAGAACTCACATATAGACGTACCATGACGTCGGACGCACCCCTTTAAGTGCCTCTCCGACGTGCTAAAGAATATATTAGCAAGATACAATCCTCTGTCCCTTTCTTCTTACCTGGTGCAGACAAGGACGGCCCTTTAATTACACAAAACAAGAAAGCTCGGTAAGCGAATAAATTTGAAATGTAGTACATAATTTAGCAAACTTTGATAAGGCATGTTCGTGATAGCATCGGGTTAAAGATGTTGTAGTAATATTTACGTTGAATAATTGCTTTAGTCGTGTTTTAGAGTTAGGCTATAAGGATATGTATATACGCTGCAAATGTGGACTTTAGTTATTCAATTTTGACCCCAAAATTAGTCCCATATGTATATCTATTTGTAGTCAGTTTATTTTCAGCTATTCTTCTGAACCTGAAAATGGACTGACAAGCTTACAAACAAAATCTTATAATATTATAATCTTAACTCGAGCAAATGGACATCGGACGATTTTACAACAATTCGGCTTTACACCTGTGTTTGCAAAACTTAGATCATTTTCAAGGAACTTACAATATACTCGATTAGTCGGACTATTTAGTCGGATTCTGGACAAAATAAAACTATCTTTTCATTTGTTCTCTTGTCCTAATACTAGCTAACAGAACTGTCCAGTCATGAGATCTTTTTTTTTATTTTGTAATGCTTTCATTGACTTTTGAAATCGAATGTTTCAACTAGGAAATGTTTATATAATTGTGGTTATCATTAAAATCCAAAATGAAAATAATAATATTTCTCATAACTTGATACTAAATAAAGAGACGGCGGTCAAGAATGTAATAAAACCTTGCAACCTCATTACAATTTTTGTAACAGCCCCTTACATTTCTAGCTTAAAGCAATAAGAGATCGTAAAATTGACATCGTGACCATCAATGCGGGGGTAATCGTCAGATCGGCCGTAGCTCTCCTGAGTAATGGCGATTCTCATAACTCAGCCAGCTCTGACTGTTATGAAACTTGGTAAAGCTTGTGCACACTTAAAGTTAAGAACAAGGATACGATAGCCTCTCTTACTTGATTCTTTAAGAAAAACCGTATAAGAGATAAGTGAATCTTCCTTTTAATGTGTATAAAGCTTGGTATCTTATCACGAACGGTGTTTAGTTTGGATTCAAAAGTCGATGCATTTGGTATGGAATGAGTTTACGAATTACTTTGGCAGATGTATTCAAGTAGCAAGTGAAGGAAGGGGGAAGTAACTTTCCTCAAAACCAAACGGAGTACCGTAGCCCACTATGGCTCATTGTCGAAAAGTTGTATCGCTGTTCTCAGATGAAAATAATAAGCACTATTCAGAACACTTTTTCTTTCAAAGTGCGATAAATATTTGATTTGATTCTGATTATACGAGTTCTGAGTTAACGTATATTAAGAATAAGAATATTTATCGTCCTTTTATATATACTTTGTCGTTCATTAAATAATGGACTGATATTTGACTGATATTTTTCCTTTCCCATATAGTATATCATGTTATGGATTGTAAGGCTGGCCAGTGTAGCTACCAGTGGCTCACGATCTGTATTTACGAGCAGTCCGATATCAGTTATTATTTATGTCTCTCTTTACCCTTTTTGTTTATGGACTACTTACGATGACTTAGGGACAGGTTGCGTTTTATTCATGATAGCGAAGATAACTATAGCCTCGTATCACTCGTCAAACATCTCATGTGTGTAATTGATGGTTTTATATGTGCTTATACATCAATACATAATTATTGAAAATTCTTAAGGCATCAATCACTTATTTCTGTTAAGATAATTTTTAATAACTGAACAATTCTTAATCTAGTCCTGTTAGAGGAGGAAGAGACTAGGTTTTTCCTAAGCAAATTAAGTTAAGTGTAATTAAAGTTGGATCAAAATTAACAATTCGTAATGTTGATACCATCTTTGTGGTTTCTAGATTAATGTTAGTTATTTATTCCAATGAAACATCTTTATAGTATCACAACGTACGTATCTTAATAATCTGTTCTGCTACACAACGTACACAATTTTTAAACCATCACATTAAATCATCGATAATTATCCACAAGCCCGTATCAGGCCGATCACGAATTTACATTAAGATAAATCACGCTGGGTTGCGCAGGCGCAGTAAATAATATTACTCGCAAATGCCGATAGGTGTCGCGGTGATAGCGAGAGGGTCACGTGACCGGGGAGATTTATTGCCCACCAGATTATAAGATGCCCCCGGGCTTGGATTTACATGCATTCTTGAGACAAAGGATATCTTAGCGTAAACCTAAAAGTACTAAGATTTTGTTCTAAAGGACATTGAGATTGTTATGTTTGTGACAGCAGTTTTATAATTATGCTTTTTTATTATTATTTTAAGATGCCGCTATTGAATTCCGAATCAATGCACGAATACTGAAATTCACTTGTAGTTTAAGTCCATCTCAATACAAAATTGCTAAAAAAACTTGACTTGAGATCTCCTTAACTTTGATTAGAGTATCAATATTCAGGCGTAAGACATACAAAATGTTCCGATATCACAATGTGTGATAATAACCCAAAAAGCATACAGAAACAATCCTTTTATTACCCTTCCAGTAATCGTTAAAAAGTCCATTAAGTATAACCACATGTAGGTAGTTCAAAATGACTCTTCAAATCGTATTTAACAATAGATATCTCAGGGCCCCCGCCAAGCAATCATTAAGTTGCTTCATCATTATGTTATTGAGTTTTACACTCGAAAATAATGAGCCGGTAATACTCCTGTGGGGTTAGGCTTCCTGTGGTTACTTGCCAGAGATTATTGCGCAGATATATTTAGAGTGTGTTGTGGCAATTTTGTTTTAACGGTCGTTGTTAGCTCTGTTAGATGATGGGTTTGTACTTTGTAATAATTTAGTTGCTTTTTTATATTGTGTTATTTTAATTGATGCGTTTCGCTTTCGTTTCTATTGGAGCATTAAAATCTTTATAAATTGTGGTCTATCTGTTATTCTAATAAGCTATTTAACTGTATTTCTTTGAAGTCGGTTAAGTATTTTTTGCGTGGAAACTACATAAATTTGAAGTACTTGAAGATTCGAAGTACCTACCAGTAAGACCTGTATAAGTCTTACTTTATAAGTTAAATCCGCTAAGCAGTTATGGATTCGACTCGATGAAAAAAAACACTTATTGCCTTTATTTTCATCGCCATTTGCAGACCCTACAGCAGCCATCCTTGTACCAGATAAATGCTACCTAACATTATTATATTTTTGTTTTCAATGAACAAACGACACATCTATTTAGTATTCTCTGATACAAGATTAAACCTTCAGGGTACAATGAGCCCTTAGACCTCAGGGGGCCACTAATCTGCCTGACTCATGAAATTGATACTTTCCTATCAATGTTCAAACCTACCGCCTTTGTTGTTTAGATGAAATATTAAATGAGTCTGTGATTTTCGAAACGTTAATAATTTCTTATTCTATTTTATTGAGATTGTATTAAATTGTACATTTTATGATTAATACAAGAATACAGACAATCTTCGCCTTTAACTTAATGAATCTTATTATATCATATTAAATACCTAGTAGGTATATAAATGCCCTTAAAATGAATAATACCTTTATCATTTGAATTGAAGTTTTTCAAAAATGTCTCCCAAGGCTATGACTTTTATTTGAACTACTTACTAAAGAAAATTCATTACAAACAACTCCTTAATCTTTGATAAAATAAACTGATTCACTAAATAGCATAGTAACGATCGCTAACATTTAAATCGATTACAATCGATAACATCTGAACCGATTTCGACATTACTTTTGGTCTTGATGGTTAGTAGAAAAAGGGTAGGTAAAGGTTCGAAAGTTACCGCTAGGATAGGTACCTACAGCGTAATTGAAGTTGCGTAGAGCCAGCTAGTATCATATTATAAGGATAAGCTAGACTAGAAGCTATCTATTCTAGAAATCTTACTTCGAAATCTATAAACAAATAACCAATACATTTAACTGCCTCATAAAATAATTACAATTACTCAATGCGCTTAATGGACACGTAGCCATACTTGTGGCAATGCCAGTTTTATGGGCAATAAAACACAGTTCTCGGCAGTTGCCTATCTCGACGATCGCTACAAATTGCACGTGATATATCAGCAGATAGTGGGAGTGACCACGGGTTTGGAAACGTAAATATTGTTACTATTACACTTTGAAATAGTAAGGTTTCTACCTTAGGTACTATTTACTGGTAGATGTTTCAGACATTTCTTGTGAGTATTCGTTTTATGGGCAATAAATGGGCAGTTGCTAGCGACTGTCGTCTGCCTATAGGTACGAACGATATATCTGTAGAAGGTTTTAAGGCTTACTTATCTTTCTTCCTAGTCATACTTAACAGAGCGGTAGTGGTCATTGTTTAGGTGTTGGTGGCAAGCTAAACTGCACGACGCCACTTCTCCCTCATGGTCGATTTCCTCGTGTGTTTGTGGAGAGATTGCTGATCTGATACTGAAACTGTCACTCTTATCTGGTTTGTCCAGCACAATCCTCCAGTCATCCTCAGCAGTACTACGTTTTGGCTCAACAAGTTGGTAATTGAATGCTTATAGATAAGTATATTTAAGTATATCCCAAAAGCAATGCTATACATTTTTTTTATATCCGGAATTATATAAAGAATCCTGGTGTTCGTGCGAAAGTGCAGAGACAATAAAACCAATGCCATCCAAGAGTTGTTTTACAATAAAACTATGTCAGATCAATATAATACTGAGTCTTTTAATTTCTAGCCTTACTTACCACATTTCCCTATTTACTAGACTTGGACCTAACTTATTACGTAAAAAGCTAACCTAAAAACATCTTACAGTGACTTAGAACAAACTATAAAACCATCGAATGTTACAAAACATTATCATTGACCTTATCTACAGCCCAAGATAAATACGAGTAAAATATATGGTACCCGTAATCCGTGACGGGCAAGATTTTATCGTTGCTTTCAACCATTAAAGCGACCATAATGAAGTTTCCCCGGTAATGCAGTGGAGCGAAACGCAATGATTTACAAGGGCGGCAATAAAAAGAATTTAAGGGATGGCCGGGGGTGAATCGGTGTCATAAAGAAGAGGAATGGCGCACGGCCTGCTAGCTATTGAGCGAT
>DWAJ01004992.1:0-12102 GCA_018238005.1 Eurema mandarina | reverse complement strand
CACTATTTAGCCGCCACAGTATACAGTGTTAAAAAATCGTTTATTTTGAAGAATGTTCATATACCCTATTGATAAATAAATCGTTGACATCGGTGCTTAAGTTTTAGAGCCTAATAGGAGCTGTTAGATACGTACACAAAAAATAAACCAGCTCTTTAATACGTTTTTATATTCATTTCACAATGCCTACTGTCCTATAAATTTCATAATCTTTAAATATAATAAAAAATCAAAGTATGTCACTCAGATAGCCAAAGATGAGCACAAAGTTTATACATACAAATGCTTTTTACTTAAAATAAGTACATAAAGCTGAATATTAAATTTTCCGAATTGAGTATATTATTGCAAACCCATCCTATATATGAATAAATAATAAGGCCTCTCAGAGCTCGTCGACTAGAAATCACAGTGTTTGGGTGCTATATTTTGTTGAAAAATCTTTGCTGCGAATAATGGCACCGTCGACGGAGACGCGAGGCCTTTAAGGTTTTTCACAATATGTGTATGTTGTTGAACGAGTAGATAATTTAATTTAATGAATAGGTGTACCATAGCGTGTCTTTTGCATGTGGAGACCTATCTTTACTCCGTATTCCAGAAAAAAAAACGGCTGACTCGCGGCCCGCCGCTTAATGCTTCCTCACTGATCACTCTATAGTCTATAGTCTAAACCCCGCTTCTCCGTAGACAACGCCTTACAAGTTAATTAAATCCAATGATATTATATTTAAAAGATATGATAAACATCTACAAATCAATTAAAAAAAGTATTCCTCACAGCAGCGCCAGCACTCATACAAAGTTTTCTTTCATTTTTCACTACAAGTCAAAACGATAGAAAAGAGATAAATTATAAAATCAACAGGAACAAAAGATAGTTAGTTTTGTCAGTAGCGTGTGAATGCAATCACTTAAAGATAAGACGTCTTAATTAGAAAGTTTTTTCGTCTTCGAAATTTTGCCCTCGAGCTCTTGCCGAGATTTGAGATATCTCTTTAATATAATATCATTGCTTAAATCATATTTATTTATTGTTAACTAGTGATGTCATTTGAAGTACGCAGTCTTCAACAATTTTATTAACCATTCAGTACAATTTCGAAGAGTGATATCATTACATAAATAAATAATAATATTTGCATATCTGTGTCTAAGTATTAAACGGATGTTATATTCATGTAAATACAGTACCTTATACTTTTTACATTGATAGTACTTATACAATATACATGATATTTTTTCTCATACTTTGTTTTAAAATGTCTTATGTCTATAGCTTTTGGCAGGTATTGAAAGATATGATTGTAGATATTTTCATTATTTACTTATTTTTTTACTAGGCAAATAAGTTTTGGGAAGAAAAAATATTTTAAAGCATAGAAAATAGATTTCCTGTACCTTGCAATTTATTCAAAATCGTTTGCTTTATAAAACTCGATGCATAATAGTACTTATTGAATTTTATTCCTTTTATAACAGAATTAATTTTTAATATTGATAATTTTAATTTATATGATAAGTATAAATACTGAAAAATTACTGTCCTGTCTTTCTATGTTATAAATAATATTTCAAAGAACTAAATGGTTTTAAAAATTAACTCCGTCAAATAAATTCTAAATAAATATATTTCAAAAAAATTCATAAAACAGTATTTATTTTAAAAATAGCAAGATCCATTATATGAAATGGTTATTTTATATGCTATACGTAAGTTATTATATTTCTTCGTTGAGTCTGTATTTTTCAAAAATCATTTGCAATACATAAATCTTACAGACATAATATGAAAAAATAAACCTTTTATATTATCCTAAAGGTGTTATTACTACTAGTAACACTGGATAATAAACAAACCTGCAAGAAATTTTAACAATACAGACTCAATTTCCTCGTATAAAACAATTTTTTTATCTACTTTATAATAGTATTTTATTAAAGACAATATTAATTTTTTTTGATAATTCATCGACTTACCTGTTTTAATAAGCATTTACGATAAAGGTCTAAAATGAAATTATATTCCACCGTATGTAAAAAATCGTTTAAACTGTATCATGTATGGCTTTAAAATATAGAGAAGAAATAAAAAATACTCGCTTATACCGTCTTGTTTTCATTCAAAATATGTCATAAAATTTATCAGTAAATACTAAGTTGATTAGATATTGAATAGTTTTACAATAGTTATATAGTTAAATATTACTTTGACTACTCCGTACTTTCCTATCCACCTAAAGTGCAGCAGCGATTAAATGTAAATAACATACAGTTATTCGCATTTGGTACAACAGAGCACTCAAGAGAGAATAGGAAAGAATTAATTTCATATTTTGTCGGATAATTTCCGAAACCTATGAAATGCAATCATAGACATACCTACTTTCTTACAATTTGGAATGTGACTCAAAATATCGACGTAAAATCAGACTTTATGACCAAATGCGAATATCACAGATCGTTTTCAACTACTGCACTTAAGATAGAATGGAAAACCTTAAATTCGTAGACTTAACTTCGTTTCATAAAACCCACGACCGCACTATCTCTGAAAACGAAAAATTTCGAAATATAATTGCCAATTGCGTGGAGTTTTAATGTTACCTGCACGAATCTTAAACATTGTTCAAAATAGGTAGCACATAATAAAGCTCTTATAATATTCATTCCCTCAATGTTCAAGATAGGTGCAAGTCTTAAGACAGTTCACTTGTCTCATAAGGCCCCAGTATACTCTAACAGTTTATATCTAACTTATAATATTGATATACTTACTTCGACGACCAGGCATTAAGCGGACAGTGATCCCATCTGGAGCACGAACTGTCCAAAAATAAATACAGATTAACAAGATTATCATGTCAAAATTTATTGTTAAAAATAAAAAAAAACGACACACTGCATTCCATAGACAACAAAATGTTAGGTTTGATTTAATGACTTACCTTTTGATTACTTTTTATCTTCAATTTTTAATGTAAGGTAGGTAAATGAAAGATCACACACATTGCAAACATACATTTACAAAAGTAGAAAAAATATTTAAGCTGGATTAAGACAGATTTAATCATTTGTTTAATGTTTTAATAGTATTATTAAAATGCAGTTCCTTCTTATTTCGAAATAAAATAATTCACTATTATAAAGAAATAACAATTTATTACACATCTGATATACATAAAATTTATTGATCACAATAATTTCATTAAGTAAATTATAATATTTACAACTCAGAATTTCAATAAACATAACATTCTACATAATTCCTACTACCTAACAATATATGTAAATGGAAAACATTAAATCATTTAACTTATCATTAATTATTAACTACATGAAGATTAGTTTTTGTGTGATATATTAGGCTTAAGAATTTTTAAAGAGATCTTAAGAAACATTGATAAGTTTGTTTTTTATTAGGAAAATAGCAAATCCAAAATATACACAACAAATTATTATAAATATAATTTAAAATTTATTATATCTTTATCTTTAAAAAAGCTAAATTATCTCTTAGCAAAAGTTAGTATTGTATATGAAAGTGATATTAAGATATTCTTTTATGGATATAATAAAATTCAATAGAACCCAACTTAATACTGCAATGATTTTGCTACAAGATTAAAAATTACTTCATTAAGCCCTGTTTATCCTGTCCTAATCTAAACCTTGGTTAAGGCACTTAAAAATATTTATCTAAGAAATATTTTCTATGAATTAAATAATTTTATCACCTCTGTTAAAAAACAAAAACAATAGCTGTATAATTTCACATATTAATTATTATGCACCTGAAAATTTTTCGCCAATTATAGTTATTAGTTTTTATATTGATGCTTTATAACTTTATTGTTGCCATAAACAATTTTATATTAAAAGCTACATAGCTTAATAGTGACACATGGCAATTTTAATAGTTGCCATAAGTATCTTATGCCTTTATCATTAATTGTGCACTTAAATTCAAAGTGTTGCTAGATTTTCATCATAGTGCACTTATTTAAAATTGTGCAAATGAGCAGTAGATATTTGAGCAAACATGAACTACCAATGTATAATGTAAAATTTTAAAATAATTTCAATTCTTTTTGGCAAGGCAATAATAGTCTTCTTATGAGATCTGAACTTTTCCCACTCGTGACCAGACAAAAATGTGATGTAACTTAAATTTTTTATATTAATAAATACGCTTACGTCTATATTATCTTCAACGAAAGAAAGTAAAACGAACGCACCTAATGGCATATCCAATTAGCATTAGCCGTTAACATAACAACACAGTCCGGTAACTAATTGGAGGATTGGTTAATGAACACACATGCATTAACTAGAAGGAACATCACTCGAGTCATTCAATATTGTCTCATGCACTAATAGCCTCACTGAACACTGACACTTTACACTTCAAACGTTTTTAACCATTGCCGTTGACTTTTTAAATGTTCCATCAACATTATATGCCACTGACATACGTAACAGTAAAAATAACAGCCGTTAACTTTAATAACGTTAGCAATAACGTTATTAAACGTTAACAGCATGGCAGCCGCCTAGCGACTGGTTAGTTATAGGGGAGTCGGTGACGTCATTGTCTATGCGGTTGGCTCCGCGTCTGTTCCTGTCTCTGAATGATCCAAAGCCGGAGTCATGCGTGGTTGCTGGGGACGTACCTACGAATATTCGCGGCATGTCGCACTCCTCGCACTTGTCGAGCAGGGGATGGTTCCTGAAGGTGCACATGTGGCACTGCCAGGAGGAGGGCGGCCGCTGTCCCGTGTATATGTTGCTGTAGAAGTTGCCCGCGTCATCCATGGTTGGCACGGGCATCACCCGAGGAGCTGAGAACACAAGAGTTGTACAGTTAACAAGGTACAACAATGATAACGTAATGCTAACTATACAATAAACGCTTAAATATCAATAACCTTCATATTTCCAAAACATTATTTAAAGAATAATAAGAACATATTAAGTTAAAAATCTAACTATTCGAAGATGACATTAAATAATCCCACAGTTAAGTAACAAATAACTCACCACTCGCCCCCATTTCGAGTCTCTTAGCAAGCACATCACACTCATCTCTAAGCCTTTCCACATGATCTTTAAGCTTTTGAGCCGTTAATGGCGTCGGTGGAGGCGCGGCTAGTATCTGCGTCTCACGATTCAATTGCGCAAGTCGGCCCTTTTCTTGCGCAAGCGCAGCCGCCAGCCGAGCCAGCCGCTCCTTCTGCCGTTCAATCAATTGACGATCTGGAATTTTAAAAAAGGAACTTTTACTGCAGTTCAATAACATGAGACGTGACGAACGATAAAATATAAAATAAATATTCCAAATATAGATAGCTAGCTAGATAAATAGAAAGCTGTAAGTAATGTCACTCAATACCAATCATCAGATAAGCTTGGATTTTCAAGTTTTTCAGTGTTTTTAGTTCATCATACTTTTAAGATGTTGCATCATATTTTGCAAAAAAAATTCATATGTTTTTATGCAATGATTAATTTGTAAAACGCTTAGGTAATTTGGTAATTTTCCGATCAATATAATGAGTTCCAGTTTTATTATAAAAAAAAACTCATTACACATAAACTGTGTTTTGCAATTTATAAAGAATAATCTATAATTTATGGTTGCCTTTATTGACATATCCATAAATTTACAAGACACCATTTCTTAACCAATGACAGGCTAATAAGATTGCTTTCAAATTGCGATAGTATCTTTGAATAGATATTTCAAACTAAAATCTTACATACTTTACCTATTAAATATCACAAATGCTTAAAAATGTTAAAAGAGTTAAAAAATAGAGCAAAAGTTAACTTTAACATGTGTTAGCATTAATAGAAATTGATAATCATTTGGTGTATAAAATTACACAGCAAACCATCACTCAATACTTCGTCAGAATTTCATCTTGTCCTTGTTGCAAAACTTGTTTGCCAAAAACTAAAATAATAATGAAGGTTTGCTCAATTGTGTTATTTCATCTAATAATTTAAAAGCTTTTTGTGCATAACAAAAAATAAATGTATTCTTTCCACGAAGGTGTTTTATTAGTATGAATAGAAAAACTAAGAATACACATTATTATAATTATTTTATTATTGAACAATTTGGACTAACAAAGTTAAGAGCTCCGTTTTAAAGGATTTGAGTTATTTAATAGCTGTTTTAGGATAAAAATTACACATAGCTTCTCAGGAGTAATAACATTTACACAGCATCTCAAATTAGCCGAAATTTAATAATTTTCTTGTTCATACTTATTTGTTTAAACTATTCATGTATAAGGCAATGGTACTCATTAATAGTAAAAGCTAGAAATAGTCATACTAACTTGAATTTGGTGGGTCAGGAGCAACTCTCGTTGGTCTCGGAGAATCTATTCTCGATGTCGGCGGCGGTGGCGGAGCCCTGCGTTTCGTCGGCCGCGCCGTGCTCGGGCTCACGGTCACCGTCACATGCCCCTCAAACCCTGCATCATCATCCCTGTTCTCATGCACTGGGCTGGCCATATTTGATGTTGGTGTGCAAACCGTTAAGTTCACGGATGTTATAGCTCTTGGACTTTCGTAATCTTCTAACCAAGGGTCATCATATGCGTGCCTTAAGTCCATATGACAATTGACATTGACAGAAAAATTCAGAGGATACCCTCTGTCTGTTCTATAAGGACTCTCCTTATGGTCTTTGCACTCTGATTTAGGTATTGAGGGAGCTGGCGATACTGAATGATAAGTCTCTGCCTCACTCTGTTTTGTATTATCACTAAATGCAACTTCTGGATTTGGTTTTATGAAATTTAATGTGTTCGGCCGTTGTGGCTTTTCTATTTGCGGTTGTTCCTCTTTAGATTCCTCCTTGTTTTTCTTAATTACTTTCTTCTCCTTACCGCATTCTAATTTTTCATTTAAATTACATCTTATTTTGTTGCTCTTTAATATTTTGTAATTCGTACTTTCTGGTTGATCTGATACTTTGATTTGTTCATTAACTTCAACAGGTGTATTTGAGAGTTCTTCCTTCTCAAGCTTTTGATTTTCATTTGTTAGTTCCAAATCACTTGGTGAATCTGCATTATACTTAACAAAGCAATTATCAAGATTAACAATAGTGATCGGTGAACATGTTGGAGGTTCATTTGTTTTTAGATCTACAACATTTTGATTGGCATCAGTGTTCAGCTTTTGACTCTCCTGCTCAGTGATAGTGCTGATTAATGCAGTCTGTGGAGCTTGGCAAGTAACAGACTTAACATTGTTAGACTTCACAGCTTCATGTCTTATTATAGGCTGATTGCGGCACTTTTGTGGTGGATTGATTTTAAGTACATTCAGTTGGCGTGCAGCTGCCAACGAAGACGCATGATAAGCATGCGTTAAGGAGGTCTTGACTTCTCGGTGCAGATGTGTCTCACAAGCTTTTTTATCATGGCAATACAGTTCAATGGTGTTTGATACAACATGGTCGGGAACACCAGGAAACTTCTGTTTCAGTTCATGGAACAATTGTATGAGAGATATATTGGTGCATGCACATGGTGAAGGAGTCGCAGCGCTATCGGAGGGGGCAGACATCGCCGCCCATCCTCGCGGAAAACCACCTCTCCGCCGCGAACACTCCTCTTAATACGTCTACGTCAATATACTGGCACTCACCTAGAACAACTAATAAACATTTTAAAGTGGATTGTGGAAGCGATATTTTATTGTCTTTTCGTTTTAGTGACGTCACAAATCCTACAATCACTTTCTTAGTTACGTATTCATTCCTGGATATTACTGCTTTGAACGTTCATGACTCGTTAATCCTCACTGTACACATGTGACAAAAAATAACACATTACGAGACAAGGCTGAATTTTAATATTATCTTTTGTTATCATTCTATTTAAGCTATTTTTTCATCACCCACTTCAAACTATGGAACTGTAGGTACTTATATAATTTTATATATTAGCAATATTATAAGTTTCCTTATATTAAACAATTGTTTCAACTTACTTAGCTAAAAAATTACATGAAACCCAAAAATTTAATTACGAAAATCACAAACTTGTCAATCTGATTCTTCCATTTTGGTTGTAGATGTAGACAGTGAAGTATAGACTACAAAGAAAAATAAAAATGGTGCTATTCTTCAAAAAATAAGTTGTGTTAGTTAAGAATATAACAATAAGTTAAGAGGTTTTTTGTGACCCATTTTATTCCTGAAATTTAGTCTTTATTTTGAAAGTGTTTTAAATATTACGAAAAACGCAATGTTCTTAATAATTATTTCATGAATAAAGTCAAAACTGATTGACATTGGCAATTGACATTCTATGTTTTGACGGTGACAAGTTGGTGGCCGTGGGCCGACAAAAATCTACTCAGAAATTGGATTGTTTTGTATTTTTGTTTTTTCAGAATCATTATAGAAATATTAACATTATAAGTTTGTTACGTTACGAAGTCTTAAGTTAAGATCATGGTGGACGATCTACGAAAATATTTAAATCATTTACTTGAAAAGTGTGTTTCGACTTTTAAATAATTCATATTTATGTTGGAAGTATAGTTTTAAGCGTTTTTTTTTATATTTTAGAGTGGAAGGACTTCATTGTATATTAATCACTGATCGGGATGGGGTTCCGGTTGTCAGAGCGGTTACAGAGAAAGCACCACAGTTAGCCTTAAGACCCAATTTTATTTCAACTTTTGGCATGGCTACAGACCAAGCCAGTAAACTAGGCCTAGGGAGGAATAAAACGATCATATCCATGTATTCCTCGTACCAGGTATGTAGACTTAAAAGATTCTATGATTATAGTTAAATAAAAACAATATTTCAGTTAGACAAAATAACAAAACAAACATGGTTTCTAAACTCTGTCAAAGTATCACAGCTGAAAATAACTTTTCACTAGATTTTTTTTCGTTATATTTATTAGTATTTAAATGGTCGTGATTTTTGAGAAAATTTCAATGTATATTTTAGAGGACTTTTTATGTTTTAAATAGAGTTGTAATCTACATAAGTACTTCCACATAGGCTGGTACCATAGCTGGCATCTGCCACCTTGTCATCGAAGTATGTTTTATTGGTCGTTCCACCTGTATTCTTACTTTTCTTTGAAGTTTAAATAGAGGTAACAGCTTACTGTCAGAGTACCCTCTTACTTGCCATAACAGAAAAGAAAAATAAATTTATTTTTTACAGGTAATACAAATGAGTAAATTGCCTTTAGTCATAACATTTATTGGAAGTGATAATTGCAATACAGGTCATATATTAGCGTTGGAAAATCAAATTGAACCATTTCTGAAAGATTTGGGAACCATAGTGGCAGATGCACCATGATCGTCAAGTGGCTAGTTCTAAGTAATTTTATACAGCATAAAAAAATTTAATTGTATATTGTATATTCCAGTATGTTACTTTAATTTTAAAATATATAATGTTTTGCTAAATTGATTTTCACCCCTAATCATTTATAAATAAATGAAATGATAGGGCTTATCTAAACATGGGATTATTTAGTAATATGAATATATTTCAAAGCTTGTGCCTATGTATTATATAGTAAATGGATAAGAGATAGTTGATTTAACTATAACATGTCAAGTCGCACGCACACACTCTCACTTGCTTCTATGTGAGTCATAGAGACAAAGAATTATCTAATCATGACATTGTATGTAAGGTGTAAAAACACTCTTATTGGTCTACTGCTGGCCTCTTTGTGGATCTACTGGTAGTAAATACTCTATAGTTATATAAGTAAACTACCACATAACTCTTAACAGTACAAAATAAAACACATATTTTAAAACTTACTTTTAATAGACAATTAATAAATGTGTTACATTAAATTAAGATTAGCATGTTTTGTTTCTGTTTATTCTCGTATTCAAAGAAAGCATAAATATTAAATAAAAATAAGAGTTTTTGCAAAGTCATTTAGAAATTATCAGTGTCGATTTTTGAAGAAGGTTCTTAAGGCAAGACAGGTGAGATTAAGGGTTTTCCCAATAATGCATTGACAACATTCTTAGCAGCTAGCTCTGCCATTTCATTTCGTGTGCGCACTGTTGCACTGCCAATGTGTGGCAGGATAACTGAAAATAGTAATAGAATATTAAAATATCTAGGTATAAGTTGAATAATTTTTATCTGGTCACACTGATCTGTCTAGAATCTAGATGTTTTTGGGATCTCTGGATTTTCTGAATAAATATTTAAACCAATAGATCATAGAACTTTCTTATATGTGAATGCCATAGACTATAAACATTAGTATGACAGATTCAATAGAGCATAGATAAAGTAAGAATAACATCTAAATAACCAAGTGAAACATTTAATAATTATAGAAAAAGTACTTACAAATATTGGGCAGAGTTAGTAGTTTGTGGTCTTTGGGCAGAGGCTCTGGGGAAGTAACATCGAGACCAGCGGCATAGATTTGGTTGCTCTTCAACGCGTCGTATAAATCGTCTTGGTTGATCAAATCTGAAAAATATTTTCTTTGTAGCCTGCGGAATTTTAAAGTTAAACTCTCTCTGAGAGAAAATCTGAGAAACTAACTATTAATAAATAGATGCGTATTATTTGATTTGTAAGTCTATTGTGATTAAAGTACTTAAAGGGCCTAGCCCACTTCCAAAAAAAACAATAGGTATTCAATTGTTTTTTTAATTTTACTTAGCGCCTCAACATATCGTCGTAGGCAGGAATATCGAGATTTATGGTACATTTATTACCGCAATGAGAATGTAATGTAATGTAATGACACATTTATGTCATACGAATATTTATTTATGGAACCTGCCACCTACCTCCTCGCCCAACATTGACGACAATAGCATTCTTCTTCATCTTAGCGAGGGTAGTCTTATTTATCATGTGGCGAGTTTCGTCAGTCAAGGGCGCGGCGAGCAGTATAAAGTCACTCTGAGACAATAACGTGTCCAGAGGTACTAAATCGGCTTTGAAGTTTTTAGCTGAAAAAGTATTAATATATTATTATTATACGTTTAAAAACTCAAGTAAGTAATTACTGAAATTAAATTTCGGATCGCTATAAAATTCGTATGTTTTTTCACATTTATAGGGAACATTTCTTTTAGCAGCAACATTATCGGTGAGCTGTGTGCGTGTTATCGAGCATAAGAACTTGCTGTTAACACCTAGGTACATAATAAATACTGTTTTGGCTTCATTTACGGCAGACCGATAATTATTAATGTCTATCTATCTATCAGTTCATAAACTCCATCACAACATCCTCCATTACAACATATTGTAAATTATGTCTGTGCAACTTTGTTATGTTTCTTACTCGTAAATACTCTACACGAGTGGATAATCTGTTTTTTTTAATCGCAAGTAGGTACTTAAATAAAAAAATTATACCTTCTGGTTTCTCCCTATGGCCGCTATACAAGAATTTTCCAATCTCGAATCCCATCAACCGTTTTGCGGTAGCCTGTCCGATTCCACCGAAACCGATAATACCCACGGTACTGTCACGAAGGTCCTGACCCAGCATGTTCTGGAAACCAATGCCTTCCCATTCTCCGCTGAAAGGACATAATACTATCTCTATCTCACAATGTATAAAAATTAATCGCCAAATGTGTTGGTAAGTGTATAACTCAACAACGCCTGGACCGATTTGGCAATTTCTTTTTTTTAAATGTTAGTTGAAGGATGGAAAAAAGAATAATTGCCAGGATTTTTTTTCGGTCGTGTAGATTAGAAACTACTTCACTGATCCTTTATTCGCAATTAGTGACATTAACCTAGCTTTGTTTTTAAATATTTATTTAAGGAGGTAATTTTTATTTAAAAGGTAACACAATATACATATCGACAATCTATAGGCTATTTGACTGATTTTTGAAAACAGTTTTAAATGGTTCTTTAGAGCATAATAAACACACCACATCAATATTTCCGGGAAACGTGCAGTACTTTTAATAAAATTTAATGTTAAAGTTTGAATTTTAGAATTGGCGCTAAAAACGCTGTCTCTTTAATGGCCGACGCATATTGACCGAGCTACGTCACAAAGATGTAGAGATGGGTCGTCGATGTATTTATCGTTT
>DWAJ01004991.1:0-12105 GCA_018238005.1 Eurema mandarina | reverse complement strand
GAGGTACACGAGGACGATGGCGACGCGGAGGACAGGCGGCGGCGTGGCACGTGGTGGCAATCTTTCCGAGCGCGCGACAATTTTTCTAACGATTTAACTTTTTTGGCTAACGACTCAACGTCGTTTCTGGTACGGGAACGTTTTCCCATTACTACCACTATACACACTGCACGCACTGTATACCATTTATGCACTTTAGGGAGAACACGATTAAGACTACGTGCGAAGCGGCGGAGCACTGAAATGTGAATGGCGAGTGCTGCGCAGGGACAAGACACGTAAGTTAGAGATACCCACAAAAAAAAAATTAAAAAATTAATTTATATCTACCTCAAAATCAGTGCGAAAAGGCGACACAGTATGTGTTACTACAAGTGTACCTAATGCTAATCTCGAGGACAAAGCTCGAGTATAATTTAGTCACAAGCTGATATTGTATGCTTATTTGTCTAATAATTTTTCAAGTGATTGCACATGTTGTGAAGAGATTTTTAGTGTAATAACTAATAATTATATTATATTTAATGTTAAATATGGATACAGTAACAAGCATTGTGGTATTGAATTTTGTGTTGTGGAATGCTATGTGCAATTATATGAATTTAAATGATTTACTGCTGAGTTATGGTATGTTTTTATTTGACTTTGTCTTAGAACAACTCTTACAAAACTCATTAGAAATCAATTATGAATTACATTAGTCTAATAACGGAATATTGGTATATTTTAATAACTTAAACTTATAACAATATCAATAATTTTATTGTATAGTACATACACTCTGTCATAAGTTTAGTTTATAGAGCTTTGAAATCATTTAATTATACAATGTAATAGATTAATGAATGAATCCTAGCAACACCTACGATATAGACCCATCTCGTGGAAAAGTCTGCTAAAGTGCATATTACCCTTACCTGCTGCAATAAAATGGAATACAGTGGAGTCATGACCTGTAGGAGTCCGATTTAACCCATGGTCCTTTTCCTATACCCATGGGTATATTATAAGGAGTCTGTCTCAATAAAATAAGAACATATACCATTCTATATATTATGGCATTATTAAGTGTATTTCTATATTCCAGGTTTTCAACTACTTGAGGAGTTACAATGTGAGTTGCGGGAGAAATCTCACCTAGCTCATCAGCTACGCAGCCAACTGGACTTCACAGACAGACAGCATGAGGAAGCTTTGGCTGCCCTCACTGCGGAGCGGGACTCTTTGAAATCACATCTTAACATGTAAGTATTTAAAGTTCTCGTGTAATAGACAATTGCCAATAATGCTCTAGATGTTTTAGTTGAAATTATGTCTATAAAATTTTTGTTTTAGATAATAGTAAGGATTCATTTTATATGTCGAAAAGTTGAAAACAAAGCTGATAGTTTCAACCTAAGATGTTGTTGAAATTTCTATATAAATGTCCTCCCCTTCTACTCTTTATGTTTCTTGGATACCAGATCATGATCAGATATAAATAAAATATTAAATGCTTTTGCAGGCTCCGCGAAGAGAACATGACGCTATCGCACGTTCGCCGTGACTACGAGGACATGTGTGACCAGCTGTGCCAGAGCGAGCGCACGCTGGACGAGGCTCGGCGAGACCTGGACGCGGCGCGCCGCAAGCTGCGACACACCACCGACCAGCTGGCTGACCTGGACACTGAGGTGAGTGGTGACCGACACATTGATTGATGATTGACTTTACAGCTGGTAATAGAGGAGGCTCGTTTGGTAGTAAGCTGATGATTCAGGGCAGAGACAATATCAAAGAGAAATGCTTCTAGAATGCATGGATGACCTTTAAATGGAAAGGAAGGGATCAGAAAAAGAGATCTGAAACCTCATATTGTGATTATGAGGACATGTGTGATCAGCTGTGCCGGAGCGAGGGCACGCTGGACGAGGCTCGGCTAGACCTGGACGAGGCCCGGCGCAAGCTGCGACACACCACCGACCAGCTGGCTGACCTGGACACTGAGGTGACCCGGATGAGAATGAAAATGAAAAATGAAAATGAAAATAATTTATTCACTTAAATCACATTGTGATATTTATGAACGCCAAAACTAAAAATATAGATCAATACCGACATGTCGTTGCAGCCACACAATCTGCTTTGTCCAATGCATTACGATATCGCAAAAGAATATAAAATAATTTTGCCGTCTGTCTGTTTCAATCTGTAAACGCCTGTTTCCAAAGGGTAAGGTGTGTGAGAAGAATACAGGCAAAGAAACTCATACACTACTTTTTTTAAAAAATCATTTGTAACAAATTGATAAAATATGAGCAACTTGACAGATGCCAGCCAACTTAATACCATTAGAAATGAAGCAATTATTGAATCTAATATATTTAATAGAAAAAAAAACTTATTAATTACAGATTTATGGTATTTGATAAGTGGCAAACCATCTGTCAGTTGCTTAATATGGTAAAGGCAATAGGTGACAATTTAATAAGTAACAACGGTAATAGAATACAGTAATTAAAAATAGTAAATTAAAAAAAAAATACCAAGACCTTGACCACCAATTTTTGTTAATGTCGCATTGCAAATAAATATTGGATATCATGTACATTGAGTATCATGTACATAAATGACCCCTTTCAAGCTCGATGCAGTTTTTTGAGCGAATTCGAATAAAAATAAAAACTGTTTTGTTTGTGTTACGACAACAATACGATAAACTGATGTTCGATTCGATTATCGATTTTTTTCGATATCGTCGTCAATAGCGTTCGGAGTAGAGCTTCGATATCTGCTTACATTGAACAAAGTAAATTCTCGATCATTTTCTACAATGACCAGCGCACACACTGAACATTTAACTTCGGGATCACGCTTCCAGCAGAGGACACTACTTTTAATTACATTAAGATATTTTGTAATTCCTTTTTAATTTTAAAATTTTAATAACAAACTTTTTATATAATGCCCTGCAGTTTTCCCTGCGTTAATGTTTTAAACATTCTGGTGGTCTTCGCTGCCCATGCACTCGCTGATTTAAACATACATAGGGACAAAGAGAAGAAAGTGACTTGTGTTTTATATTGTTTTATTGTATAAGTTTTAATATTAAGTGTGTACTTTTTATCGCCAAAGGTCACGAAGCTCTCAGCGCAGCAGGAGACAGCGACGCGGAGAGAGACTACAGCGCGTTCAAGCAGCACATGGAGCAGATACACCTGGCGCTCACTGCGCCGGCGCAAGCTGACTCCTTGCCTGGTAAATAAAACCTGCATTCTATTAAACTTCCATATTATAATTCAAATTCAAAAGTATCTTTATTAAGCCAGGCTACATATAGTAACACTTTGGAATCGTCATGGTATTTCAAAATATTTACCAGCGGTTCGGAAGACAGTTTCTACAGAGAAAACTGTCAAGAAACTCTGATAGTTCAACTATTATATTAATAGTATAACTTTAACTTTATATTTTATGCGAAGCCGGTGTTCTTTGTACGTACACCACTACATAGATAAGAAAATTGTACCCAATGATAAATCTCCTCTATAATAAAAAAATGAACCGCCAAATGTGTTGGTAAGTACATAAATCGATAACAGCTGAGTCGGTTTGGATAATTCTTTGTTTAGAATATTTATTTAAGTACGAGGATGGTTTTCAATCAGAAAAAAAGGTGGTTATAGGTCTCAGGTCACAGGTAAAATATGTTGAGAGTGTACGAAGTCGCGTTGCGCAGCTAGTACATAAATAAAACAACGTTTCCAGACATGATCCGTCGCCTGTGGCACGTGTACGATAATATTATAACGGGTGAGAAGATGCTTCGCGATGCTCAGGATAAACTCAGCCTTACGAAGGGCAAAACGCAAGGGGATTGTATTGGTGAGTAACTTTTTATGTAAAATCCTCCTCTTCTTATTGTTATTAATGTCTTAAGCTCAACTCTAAACACTATCGACGTCGATTTCGCCTAGATTCGATACAGATTTTGAGTTAGTTCGAATAAAAATAAAAACTTTTTTGTTTATGTTTCGACAACAATAATATATTGATGTTCGATCCGATCCTTTATTAGAGTAGCTTACGTTCAATAACTTCATAAACGATATCAACATTTTTCGATATAGACAATGATTGCGTTCAGAGTAGAGTTGCTAGATATACCCAAAAAGATCAAGACTTTTTGTAAGCCATTTTTAAAGTCAGATGTACCTTTAGTGTTTTTGTCTTCTTTTGAAAATTACGTCTAATGTAATTTTATTATTAATTGCAGTAGATGACAGAACTGATTCCGAGGATTCAACTGGAGATTCTTCCAATGAAATTTCTGGTATGTTTATTTATTTTATAATTCAGTTTTTTATAATACAGGTCTGTTCAGCTGCACAAAAAAAGTAATACTAAAATCTATTTTCAGATGTGAACAGAGATTCTGAAAAAGAACACGCAGGTATGAAAAGTTTTTCATTTTACTGTAAAATTTTGGTATGTGCCCATGGGTATGGATTTATTTTAGTTAATCTATATAGATGTATACGATGAAAAAATCAAATAATGTTAATTTAAGGGACAGAAGAAGAAGAAGAAAAAGGAGACAAGAAGACAGTGAAGCAGATATTATCGCAATTGTTGAGCAATAACCAGCCGTCCAATCAGGTTCGTCCTTTTTGCTATTAAATATTAAATTTTATCTAACTCCGGATACAAATGAGATAATATCGTAACGATTTAACTGTTCAGATAAATCGATGTCGATTTCGGAAATATCGCAAGAACGTGAAGTAATTAAGAATCTCAATTAAGTTAAAATCGTTACGTACACGTATGTTTCACCCTAACGCTAAACAGTTGTAGTGACATTTATCGTTTTTTAAACAACAATATTATGTGAGAAGTAAACATCGTGAATAACATATTCACGTAACACACAAAATCTATATAAATTAAATATATGTAAAAAAACATGCAAATTTATTAAGTTAAAGTCAAAAGTATATAAATATAAAAAAATAATAACATAGATGGTGTAAGTAGTTAATTTTTTCAAGAACTTATTATATAGGTATATAAACTTATACAAATATCTTATAAACTTATGCTTCGTCTATTAATTTGCAATTCCTCAGTAATAGTATCTGTAGCTGTATGCTTACACAATCGATGTCGATTTCGACTGGGTATATAGAAGCTCTATTTTTGTAAACAATCATCGTCGTTTTTAACAAGTTTCGTTTTTTTTAAAGAATTCGAATAAAAAACACTTTTTTTGTGTATGTTTCAACATCAGTTCATCGTATTGTTGTTGAACATCAGTTCGATACGATTCTTTGTTAGAGTAGCTTAAGTTCCATAAGTCGGCGAGTAGTTTCAAATCTATTCGATATCGACGACGATTGTGTACTGTATGTATAAGTATATGTATGTATATATGTATATATAATATGTGTGTATGTATGTTGTATCTACATTTATATATTGCACCACCCACTTTATTACAATATATTGTTCAGCTTTTCCGTACTACTGGTTGCCTGTAAGAAATCACTAATAGTGATAAGGCCGCCAATTGTCAAAACATTTTTATGCTGTAAATTTAATTTTTTTAGTTTAAGGTGTATTTCTTTTGACAATAAAGAATTATTATTATTATTGCGTTCGGAGTAGAGCTTCTGAAACGACGAAGCGATGTTAAAAGGTCTCGTATGTGGTAATAATCCAGGGTGGTATGATAATATCGAGCGGCGTGGTGCCGGTGGTGGTGCGCGCGGGCGAGATCGGCTCCGTCATCGCGGCCACGCTCGCTTCCGTCACCTACCAGCTCACGCTGCAGCAGCACCGCCAGCGACACAGGTGTGCTGTGACAGTCTGCTACAGCACTCACACACATTCACGCTGATAACGCTACTCGCACACATTCACGCTGATAACACTACACTGCAAAAAAATTTTCTTTGCCGTATTTAAGGGACACCAAAAAAGTTTAAATTCTTTCATTTCTAAATTTAACTCTTTTGAAAAAAAGAAAGAAAGAAGGAAACATTTATTCCAGAGCAAATACATAAAACAATACTGTAATGTATTGTAGTATAAGCAACCATTGTGTATCGAGTGCCAAGCACGACACTTCATTTAATAAACAAGTTACGAACGGACGTCTTATATTTACTATCCCGGCCCTGATACTTCACAAATACAAATGACACTTGATAAATAAACAATAACACACAGATAATATGACAACAAGAGAAGAAATACGCTGCTCCTAAAAAGGAAAAACCACTTTTGACACTTAAAATCCAACTAATATTACAAACCTAAAAATTTTTTAAGTATGAATGTTTGGATGATTATTACTCTTTTACGTAAGAACTACTGAAATAATTTGGTTGATATTTAGCACGCTTTTAATATATTTTTAGAATCAAAATTTTTAAACCATGTCTGAATGAATACGAATTGTTCCTCACAGCACTCAAAGTGAACAAGAAGATGGTGATATGGCGACACCGGGTCGGGATAAGACGGATGGCGACAAAGCTAAAGCTAAATCCAGCAATGACCACATTGAAGTGCTCTTAAAGGTAATTTAGAATCTTAAGGTGGTAGAGTAGATTAGAAAAAAGAGGACACGATATGGTACCATGGTTTGACAGAAAAATTTTGGAAGGTCATTACTTCCGGAATTCGATATTCAACGACTTCGTAACGTAACGCATTACAATGCCGGTCTGTTTGGCTGTCTCTTTCTTAAACACTTTCTCTTTCACTCTTCAACGCACAGTTGTATGTTATTGTTGATGCAATATTTCTTTATTTATCTGAATAAGATATTTATAAATATTAAAAATATTTTAATAAATATGCTTCTCTCTAATACCAGTAGCATCAAAAGTGAAAAAGTAGATATCATTGAAATTTCCAACTAATGAAAGAAAATACTAGTAGCAACGTTGCTAATGCGCCATGTTCTTAATGGGGGTTGTAGCATCCAACCCCACAATAGATAAATACATTTGTATTTTCTTATTTCTATTGTCTATGCCATAGGACGGTCTGGTGTGTCGCGTCTACTACGCGATGCAGTTTCACCGTTTGCGGCATATGCTGCTCGCGCCTTTGGGCTCATCAGACAAACAGGAAGTCCGCGAGGAGAATAAATGCTGCGATTCGCATAAGGAAAAGGATGGTGAGTTACTTTTTAACTGGAAAAAAAGGGTAACAAGGGGGGAAGGGGGTCAAAAGTTTATATGAAAGTCCACGCGGACGGAGTCGCGGGCAACAGCTAGTATTACCATAAAGTAGTGCACAGATCATGATGTGAAACAAGTAAATATACTATTATATAAAGAGAAAAGATTTGATTGTTTGTTTAAATCAAATTTTGTTAAATTTCGTTAAATAAATGTTTTTTATTTATTTATTTATTTATTTAAATGGAATAGGCTCCAAAACTATTGAACAGATTCTTGTAAAATTCGTCACAGATTTGGAGCTGTTGTAGGAACTGAACATAGCTACTTTTTATTACGAAAAAATGCTTCAATAATTTATTCATCTACATTTTACATTCTCAGAAGCTCTACTCCGAATCCAATCATCGTCGATATCGAAAAAAAATTGCTTACCAAATTATAGTAGTGAAGCTTCTCTCATAAAGAATCGGATCGAAGATCAGTTCATCGTATTTTGGTCGAAGCATAAACAAATTTATATTTAGAAGTCGCTCAAAAACTGTATCGAAAATAATTAAAATCGATTTCGATTGTGTTCGGAGTAGACTCCAGAAAGCTTCGCATGTAACATACTAGTATAATGAAAGTATTTTATAATGGTATTAACTAAAGAAACTATTTGTTATCGTGTGTTAGGTAAGGGCGTATGTGAAATAGAGGAAGGTTTCATTCGCTCGCTAGCGCATTGCGTGCCCTGGGCCACTAGGGGAGGGAAATCAGGATCTACTTTCTGTAAAACTAAAGGTAAGTTTATTGGGGATTAAGGTAACCAATATACAGGGTGTTTTGAAGATGAGTGTAGGCATTTAGCAGATCGGTATATTCAAATATAATTAATATTAAAATAAAGGTTATACTTTATGAAGAATTGACTAAGTTTTCTATATAAACTGTATTATATATGTATGTATGTGTAATAAACATTTGATAAAAAATAAACTTCGGAAATCGACCACAGATGATGACAGTTCAGTTTAGTTGAAAAAAGTTTGTCTTATGTCGTGATAATTAAAGGTTTAAAAGTGACTTTGAAATACTGAATTAATATTTTATCTATGTTTTATCCTATGATAGATTTAACTCACAAGAAAACATAACAAACAGATACCATTAATACGAGTTACTTTTTACGCAGTTAAGTAAACAAAAAATAAATAAAGTAAGTGCTCAGGAAACTCATGACCACACTTTAATATAATCTCATGACAATAAAATTTTTTGGTCCTTCGAGCCGGATCAATTAAAAAAACTCTTAAGAATATTATTTCTGTGTATTTTTTTTAGATGACAGATACGTCCTCAAGGAAATGACGAAGCCGGAATGGCAGCAATTCCTGGAATTTGCGCCGCATTACTTCAATTATGTCACGAACTGTCGCAACAACAAACAACCAAGCTTGCTCGGTGAGTTGTTGTTGAGAGAAACTTTTCTAATACCAAATTTGTTTGCAAAAATCTCTGTTAATATAGATTATCGACGTTTTAGCTTATCCGAATTAAGGTTCTTCTAGTACAAGTCTTTTTCTAGTTCTACCATAACGTCAAAATGTCTTTGTAAGTCCATTAATGGCTAATTTAGATATACTCGTATGTATATTTGAAGGAATCGAACTATTTTTTTTAATATATGGGGCAAACGAGCAAGCGAGCCACCTGATGTAATGGGGCGTGGTGTACGCCGCTAACACTGGCGAAACTTGACTTTGACAGCTCTGGAGTGGGGCCGGCCTTTTAGAAAGATGTTGACGTTCTCTTCTTGGAGCACCCCAAATAGTAATTCATCGGGAATACCGCATGAGAGAGCTGATAGTGTTATTTACTATAACCTAGTGTGATCAACTTTGTAAAATAAATAGATTGCGGTATTCACGGGGTATTCAGTGAACTTTTTGATTCTTCCTATATAAAAACCTATCTTTCTATAGAAATACAATATCCTGTATATCTAAGAATTGTGAGAAAAATAAAAAGATTGCGGGTATTCCACGGGGTATTCAATGAACCTTTTGATTCTTCCTATATAAAAAACTTATCTTTCTCTAGAATCAGGATATCTAAGAATCGTGTAATACGCTATTACCTAGTTACTAGTTAGCGTTACAAAAACATTTCGGTCGTCCCAGCTCGTATCGTGGGCGTGTTCAGCGTGGGCGGGGCCGGCAACGGGGTGCTGGTGACGGAGCACGTTTGGTACAGCGGCAGTGCGGGTAGTGCCGTCAGCGAGCGGTTCGACCTCAAGGGCGCCGCGCGCAGCCGCCTGGCGCACGGCGCGGCCGCTGCGCCCGCGCACCAGGCTGTGCTCGTCGATGACAATCTGTTGGCACGTGAGTATAGTAATCGTCAATTTCCTTTAGCGGTGAACGAAACCTGCGCAAAAGTCAAAAATGAGGTATCGAGGGGACAGTACGGCGCGTGATCGTCGGGTGCGCGAGCGTTGATTGGTTGTCCCAGTCGTGTTGTCTTTCTCGCACCAATACGTCAATTACGAGCGCGATTCTACCGATGCACAGCTATCCTCGTCCAGCGCTAAACATAAATAACGCGCACTATAAATTATAATATGTAGTAAAAATTACTAAATCTATAGTTATGTTTTAAGTTCGATGACGGCGATGAAGGAGTTCAAAATTCTAGTACTAGAGTCAGTTTGTCTTAGATTTTTTTTTTTATTTTATGTCTAAGCTACCGGTGTTTTGAACTCTATTATGTAAATGGATTGGAAGTAAGAAAAAGCGAAACGGCCACATACTCGTAATTTTCGCAAAATTATATGGCGAACTGTCAAATCGGGCCGGTTTAAGTTGTACCTACATTTAAGTTGCGTTTCAGTATTCCGGCAAAAGTAGCTTAGTTCTGTACGAGGATGAATGTACTGGACAAAATTGTCAAAGCTTATTTAAGTTTTTTCATATAAAATTTCTTCCAAACAACAGTTTTGCCATAAAATGACTCAAAATCTAAAATGTGTCAGACATTCTGAATTCTACTATTCACTAATCTTCTAATTTTGTATTTAAATTATTCACTACTAATATTTATGGTATATTATTCAATTCCCCAGTCCGTTGGGAGAGACAGTTGTTCATATCAGCGAGCACAGCCAACAAGCTCTGGAGCAGTCTGGAGAGAGACACCAGCTTCCTGGCGCAGCACCACGTCATGGACTACTCGCTGCTGCTGGGCATACAGGATGACACTCTTGTACTCGGAATTATTGGTGAGAATAAATAAATAAATAAATAATAAATAGATAAATATTTTCAGGACATTTATACACAGCGCCATCTAGTTCCAAGCTAAGCCGAAGCTTGTGTTATGGCAACTAGATAACGGAATAAATTACATATACATACTTTTCTTTTGTAAATACATAGATACAATACATAACAACACCCAGACCCCAGAAAAATACAAATGTAAATTACAAATATATTTTTCCGGTGTGGGGATCGAACGCACGACCCTTCGCGCAGAAAGCAGTTCTGTTACCACTGCGCCAAGCGGTCGTCAACCGTTTATGTATAGTGTTCGTTTTGGTTATGATATAGGGATTACGGAATTCTTGGAGTGAATGCCGAAATTTAAATCAAAGCTACAATTGTTAATTAAATTTTAGAGGTCTTGCGTGAGAGAATGTGTCTATAAATTCCCACAAACTTTTGCATTTAATAGTAGGTAAAGATATTTGTAGGATACAATATAGGGGGATAGGTGATGCGCCAATTGGGCAATTGCGGAAGTGATTCCCGCTTTTAGAATGACGAAAAGGAGCTAGAAAAGGAACGGACGAATTATTCCCCAGATTTGGGGAAAAAAGAATATGCTAGAATATTCTAAGAATGACGACTATTATGCTTAACCAATGCGACCTGGAGGTTTCGTCTCAGCTCCTTATAATAACAAACTTTTATTTAACATTTGTACGTATGGTTCAATATCCAATAAATATCACGTGGAGTTGGTCTGATGATTAGGTAAGAGGTTGACCATAGATACTTGGTTCTTGTGAACTGATTGAGCTGAATTTGGTATGTCTTCGTAACTTCGATACCAATACAACAATATAGTATCATGATGTGATCTAAAGCAAAATTAGTAGCCTATTTTTTTACCAATAAAGTATGTAACACTTTATTTATTTTACAATCTAGCCTATTGCCTATATATAATTCTATACCTAAAATATTACATGAAGTAATAATTTAGGTATAGAAGATATATATACATAGAAGTAGCCTATCTATCTATTTAAATAACTTTTCACCACCACTATGTTTGCCTGGAAGATATCGCTTACTAGCGATAAGGCCGCCTTTTGATAAAATTGATTTTAATGTTTGTTTTGCTTATGATAGATACATCAATAAAGTATTTTTTTATTTTTATTTTATTTTAGCCTATAGTACAAAAAATAGAAAGGCTTGTTTTTATTTTTATTTTTTTTAATGTTATCTGTGTCTATTCAACTCGAATGTCAGATTACCTTAATCTGTGTCTATTCCACTCGAATGTCAGATTACATCCGCACGTTCACGTGGGACAAGAAGCTGGAGCACCTGGTGAAGAAGAACCTGGGGTCGGGGCAGCCCACCGTGGTGTCCCCCGAGGTCTACCGGCGCCGGTTCTGCGCTGCTTCGCGAAAATATTTCTTACATTGCCCCTCGCACTGGGACGCGCTTGATGCTCTATAGACCTTGTGTATTACATTACTAGCTGTTGCTCGCGACTTCGTCCCCGTCGGATCTATTTCTATTATTATGTTATACCTAATGAGTCAATCTTACAAGATAGACATATACTGTCGTGAACTTTTTTTTAGATCATTTAAAGAGGAATAATTCTTTCGTATATATTTTTTGGTATCTTGAACCGTTTTTGCAGCGCACGCAAA
>DWAJ01004990.1:0-12106 GCA_018238005.1 Eurema mandarina | reverse complement strand
ACAAACATACATCCATACACACATTCTCACAAACTTTCACATAATATGAGCTGTATACCAAATAGCAATTTCGTACGATGTTCAAAGTGAGGGAGACGCATGGGTGATCATTCGTTTCATTGGATTGTGTCCATGATGGATGGGCACTAGTAAATTATTTTAGATGCTATTACTGTTTTGGGGTAAAGTCTAAACCTAAACTAGTATTATAATTTAATTTATCTATAAATACTGTACATTGCATAAATTTGAGAACGGCTGTTACGGTTATTGATTTTACTTTTATAAAACCATCTTTTTCCGTATAGTGGAGTATCTTTTAAAATACGAGGTTGATCGATCGGTAGAAACTGCAGGACAATAGCTACACATACTATCACCTATACGTATGAAAATCATCGGTATTTATGTCTGATGTATTTTGACGCCTCAAACACGAAACGATTTGGGTTCCTATTTGTCGTCACTTTTGTTTATGCAGAACTAGCGACTCGCCCCGGCTTCGCTCGCATATATCATGCGTATATTATACTTGTAAACCTTCCTCTTGAATCACTCTAATTATTTAAGAAACCCCATGAGAATCGGTTGCGTAATTTTAAACATTCAAGCACACATATAGGGACGGAGAAAGAGACTTTGTTCTATACTATGTAATGAAGATGTAAGCCTGTCTGAACAACTTGATGCGATGCGAAGGAACTTTTTTTGTATATCCTTATTTTAGTCCATAATAGTTACAATCCCTATAAATAGTATAAAAACAATTTCTGAATTGTCTAGTTTATTCATATTCACATAATAAAATTTTGATTGATAGGTTAACAGTTCTACAGACTACCTAATAAGACATAAGATGGACAATCCCCTATACAAAATCGTCAAATTTACATTACAATTTAATATAATACAGAGAAGTAACAGCCACCCGCATACCGTTTAATTAAAACATTGGTTTTCCTAGAAATCCTCGTTAAAACAATATTTGTGTACAATTCGTTATAATGGATCGCGGTCAAAGTATTGTTTAACGATCGTAAATGATTTTGTATGATAAATATGATGTTAATTAACAAAATTTTAATGGAGTCTTTAATAAATATTCTTGCATAAAAACATATAGGTAATAGTATTTTTCTTTTACATGCTTCTGAAAAAAATATTTGACTAAAAATGCTACATTATTACTAATTAGCACTTTAACCAAAACATATATCTATCTAACATATATTTGTCTATTAATTTTATTGTTATAACAGTCTTTTCTACCTTATACTAAATTGTAATAAAAATTCTTCGAACAAACGAACATCGTCATTCTTATTTATATAAAACATATCATTCTTTGTATAATAGTATAATGTAAGTCAATCGATCAATACAGATAAAGCCATAATAAACGGATCTTACTTTATATTGCAATGCAATGCGTGCAACCCATAGGCGTTAACACTTGCTTTATTCTGCTGAACAGATCAAAACCGAACTTTCGCACCTACAAACATGATTGAGCCCATTGTGGATTATTATGTAATTGTTTGTCACGGATCAATGTTTATACTGCCAACTGCCTAGCTTTGAAACGGACTTGTCCATTTGCAAAGTTTGCGTCTAGTGACGTTTGGGGTTAAATGGATGTGATGATGTCAAACTTGGGCGACCTAATTTGTTTTATCGTTGGTAACTGAGTTATGATTAATAGTTAATGGTTTATTAGTGACATGTTATATTAATAGGATGATGGGAATATTGTGTTTTAAACATTCACTAGAGCTTCTAATGTCTATAGTACATTATTAAAATAATTCACATTAAAACTGACGAAAAAATTATGTTTTGTTTAAAGTGCTCATAAGTGAAAATATAGTTTTTTTATTGAAAAAAATCTTTTATTCTTTTTAAGCATGTTTAAGAAATATTCTATCGCATGTTTTTATTAAAGACTCGATTAAAATAGATATTTAAAGTGAGAAATACAATTTTATAAGATATAAGTTACCAAAGAAACGTTATTTGACTGTTTTGTTGAAATTATATAATAAGTATTAAAAAATTATACATTAATATTCTTAGCTAAATATAGGGGATATTCTAATCTATTTTAATGAAAAAATATATTCATATTGCATATGATTATATTATTATCTTTCGATATCCAATAACAGGGCCATACCTACCATTATCAAAGCAAATTATCACTCCCCTTTGATATTAATATTGTATGAAACTGATAAGATGATATTGAGCAGAGGCAATTAGTTCAAAGCTACTTGCTAACAATTCAAAGTTTGCGAGTGACCAACTATTAAAGCCTTAGGAATCTTAGCTAAATGCTTGGAATTTATATATTATATTTCCAAGACCGTTTTGTTATATCGTCTTTTGGGGCTATACAATGTTTATGATAATGTTGCAGACACGGTTAATATAGATAATTGTATAACTTAATATAAATTTAACTATTTATTACGTACAAGTACTATGATTGTGATAATGGTCAGAGTATTAATTACGACTTGGGGTGCTTCAAGAAGAGAGCGTACATCTTTTTCAAAGGTTGGCAACCCACTCCAGAGTTGTCAAGCTCTGCGAGTGTTCATGGGCGGCGATGACCACTTACCATCAGGTGGCTCGCCTGCTCCTTTGCCCTATGTTATAAAAAGTAATAAATAATATATGTACTATATCTGTCTGTTAGAATTTGACCCCTAACCCAATTGATAGATCATGTAGATTGAATTTGGAGCCTGCGAAAGGACATACTTTTTTAAGTTCTGATAAAAATAATTATTTAGTACATATTGAAGATATCATCATGAAATTTATATTAGGGTGTGATAAGAAACTTTTATCACATCTCGAGAACGGCTGAACAAAATTAAAACGGGAGCAAACTATAAGTTTTGATGTTCAACTGAATTCCATTGTTTTTATAGAAATAAAAAATGTAAACAATTATCTTAAGCGTACATTTTCTTGTCTTCGATAGTAATTTATAATCAAAATATTAACCCTCTTTTCGTTGTTCACTTGACAATAGGCAATAACGTCATTAACATTCTAACAACATAGATCGGTCTGATAATGGAGTACAAGATCTGAATGGAATTTTCACTATTATTAAGTTCATTTGTCCCAATATCGCGGACGCAGTGGGGTACACATCCAATAAATATTACGGTAAAGGGGTCGTACCCTCGGAATATGCTGTATAATTAGTTTCCTATGATAGGTTTCGGTGCTAACTGATGTTAAATATTATGTTCGCGGCCGTAAAGGATCTCGATATAAAGCTGTGCTTCCTCTAATGATAAGTATATTGTACTCATGCTTTAAGACTTTGACTAAGAAAGATGATACTTACCATAATTTCTTGTTATCTTAAATTATTAGTAAATATATACAATATATAATTTTGGGCTTCCTTCTTATAATTAAGTTTCGTTATAATATGAATATCACTGAGCAGGTTTTTAGGAATTCTTTAAAATAATAACAATATCAATATAAACAACTTATCATCTTATCAAAAATCAATAATATTTTGTATTAAATTTGAACTTTAATTTCACAGGGCTATAAAGAAAAAGCCATTTAATAAACACTTAATAATAACTATCACTTATAACCACTATTAGCATAAACAGGTCTTCCCAAGTAAAATAACTTAAATGAAAGCTACATAAAGTTCAGGCTCAGGAACTTTAGTCCTAAGCCAAGTAAAATTCATTTTCATTTCCCGCCATTGTCGTATAATGCGAGCACATTGAAGCCTAATAAAATTTAATCACAAAACTTGAAAGATGAGCTTGGATTAAACCAGTTTCTAGTATGGGATATATTTTTTTTCGAAACCGTCAATTTAATTTTATAGTAGACCTTGACGGTGATTAAAACTATATGAGATTAAAGAATAAAGCTATACGGTATAAAACTATTTCATGTACTAATAAGAAAAAGGTTGAAAAAATGCCAGTAAAAATAATTACTACGCAACTAGCATAGTTTATGCACTTAGTCTATACCTCGTATTCGTGTAGATGCTAAAAACCAATCAGAAAACCATTATACAACCGTAAGAGGCTATCAAATGAAGTACAAACATAATGTTGCTTATAAATTAAAATGTAGAAAAAGATGAAAATAAAAATATATCAACGTATCCTTACAAAAACAATTATTTTCTCGATAAAATCGTCCTTTCAATTTATTTCGTATTGTAACCTCCAATGAGTTGGATCCAATCGGAAAAAGTACGAACAAAAGCAAATGCTTACTGAAGGAAATTATTATTTACGGCTCAAACAGTCATACTGTGGGTTACGAGTTTTACAAACAAACCGATAAGCCGACTGCTGTGACCTGGTTAAGTATTTCGTTTAATATTTGTACTCAATGCTGTATTTGTTTATCTGATAAGGGTAGCATGTGGTATCGAGGGGTAAGGAAAATGAATTCATTTTATTTCATAGTTCAATATGTTTTTCAGACATTGTTTGATATTTCATTTTTACGATAATGGAATGACTATTGTTTTTATAAGCCATTGGATCGTTTAAGCTTGTCATTAGATGATTGCTTAGTCAGAAATAATATTATAGTATAATATAGGAACTACTTCATTAAAGCATTGTATTAAGGCATTTCATGGAAGTAAGAGGATTAATTCATTATAATGGTTTTAAAATTTGTAGGGTTTTAATTAAACCGCGTAATGTAAAATCATATTATATCTGAATTCGTACTGAATGCAAAAATATAGCAAGATAATATTAATTATTTTTGTTCTAGAATTTATCGCTTTTATGAAATCAAAAGTAAATTTGTTGTAATCTACTTGTGTCGTCCATATATAAAGACAATTAAACAACTTTTTACTTCGAGTTTCATAAACGAATATAACATAATTTGAGTAGAATTCGTTTTTCCCTTTATAATATTATGCTTACACAGCAATGGGGTTGAATGAAGAAGTTTAAACATCAAAATCCGTACAAAACAAATTTAATTTATAAATTCGCACACACGTACGCTTGAGTGTATGCCCATGTATTTTCATTTTTTACGAGACATCAAAAGAAACTGAAACGCGTAATTTTATGATAATGGAGGGGTTGGCAGGCCCAGGAGTAACGAAGGCTTTTAAATTTACGGTTTAGGTGCGATGATGAGAGTGGTTTATGGGTTGCGACATTTAAACTCTTATACAAGGTAATGCGTGGTCGCTATTAACGTCTCCGCGTAACTTTGCTCTAACGAGAGAAGGGTTACCCAGATGAGGAATTCGCCTTAACGCAACGTGTTACGTGACTTGTGGATTAGAGCTTCCTATTAAAAGCTCGTTATAAATTTTAGCATTTTACACGTTTGTAGATATATAAAATTGATTTGCAAAAGTGTTCAAATCGTCATTTAGTAAATAGTGATAAAATGAAACTGTATTTGCACACCAATAATTCCTTTTTCTTGGTCATAAAATCAATAGTTATTTATAAAATAATGAGGTAAGAAAGAAATAATATAATTTGTTTATTAACTAAAAAATATAATTAACAAAAAAAAATATTGAAAAAATTTAAAAATTGATACTTAAATATTAGTATTATATATACTTACTTTCTTATTCTAAAAATACTATTAGAATCATAATTGCAATCGAAACGCCACGGCCTTCGAAATTTTAATAAGATTTATGGTAATTGGGAGCTAGAGTTAATATCGGAGATCATCTAGAGATGGAATTTAAAAGAGCTTTGCACGAGAGCGGACGCACTTGACGAAGGTTTGAGGACCGTACTTCCATCTGACGTGGGTCCGTCGAGATTTTTAAATTAGATCGTATATTAGTTACTTACTAGGAATATAACGACCTTACTTCGCATGAAAGGAAATCAATGACGAGTTGAAGCCAATTTTAATTTTAATAGAATAAGTCGTCATTCCATTAAGTAGCATTTTATGATAATAAAAAATAAAGTGGCTTAAATGTAAACAGGGAAAATAAGTCCGTATTCAGTGAAACGTATTAATGAGTACGGAGAATTTATATTGCTTCGTAATTACCAATATACTTATATATATATTACTGTTTTTTAACTCAATTGGATATTATTAAAGAGTAATTCCATAAAAATAATATTTGGCCTTTCAAACTCTACATAGACTACATTACATAAAGTAAGTAAAAAAATACAATTATTTCTAAACGTTCATTTAGAACTGTAATATGAATTGAGTGGTAAAAAGAATGGCTAGTGTTATTCTTTGGTACTTAGAACGTGTTATTTTTAATTCAAGTTTAGTTAGTTAAAATTAGAATTAAAATGTAAGAACCTCGGGTAAAGGCCTCCTCCAAAGCATCTTTAAAACCTAGCTTACTTTCGTAAAATTTAAAAATGTTTCTAAGTAAGAATCAACCCCATGTTAAAGCCATGTTCAAAAAGGCCGGTATATAAATCACATCGCGATCCGATTTCGATACAGCACTGAAAAGCAGTAATGAGGCGAACGATTGATGTTCAAGTGACAGTGATGCTAGATAAACTACAGCGTAGGAGACGGATACTCGATCTTGGGACTTTTTTTTATGTAAGAACCTTTAAAGGACATAACGGAACACTTAATAGGACTTATACGCTTCGTTCTTCCGACCCTTTTTTTAGAAATGCTCAAAGATATAAAAATATTAAATGGTTCAAAATTAAAAAAAAAACATGCCTCAAGCGAAATGTTGTCAATAATCAAAAAACAAAATTGAATTTTAGTTTTGAAGGCAATCCTTTTGATACATCCTAGTTGTTTATGACTCTTTCACGCAAAACTACTGCATGGATTTGGTCAATCAAATCCATGAAGTTTAGCATACAGGTAAATAGGACTTCGGATAAACCCAAACAACGTCATGTTTTATATAAATTTAATAATAAAACTAGCAATCTCTACACTTGCTCTTAATCTAAAAGTCTATTTGAGCTTGATACAATCGATTCAATTAAAACCTAATGATGTCTGCTTCGCTCGGACTAAGTAAACAACGTGTACTCTTCATGAGAATAATTCAAGAGTATCATCGAATGCTATTTTATCTAGCATCCATTTCGCAAGCTTTTCTATCAAATGCTCATTGCATCGCACAAGGGGCTATCAAGCAATCTGTTCACCCTTTTTCAATAATACTAAATATATGTATGCATTGTATATCTAAATTTTAGTATTTGTATTGTAAACGTGTTATTAACGCTATATTAACGCTATATTGTTCGTCTTTTGTATTGAATTGAAGTACGTGAAGTCTGTGATGCAAAGATGAATCAATTCTAATGAATTTTATTCGGAAGGCAATGTATGAAAAATATTTTTTTTTTGCACCAACGCTTATAAATATTTCGATTTAATAATATTGTAATGCATAGATCAGAAAAAATATATGGACGTAGTTTCACAGCGTTGATCCGCTTTCATATTTTTTGCGTTCGTTAAGTTTTATTATCAAAGAAAATATGATTTTGTTAATGTTAAGATCCTCAGATAACCTAAAACTCACAAAAATATCTTATATTAATAGATAACTATACTTATCCAGCATCTTCATACATGTACTCTTAATTAAAAATAATTAAAACAAAAAACATTTTTACTTGCGCCCATAGAAAATTGGAATCTACTTTATTTGAAATAACGGCATTTATTTTTCAACAGCTACAACTTGAGTAATGAACTCGTTAATTAAAAGAGAGTGATCAAAATAAGGGCTGCTATCAAAATGTACTATTAAAGAAAATAAAGCGGTGATAAGATTCGCGACAATTTATGCCGCTCCTAAAGAATCAAATTAAGATTTTAGTAAGCTTCATTAGAATGCAACATAAAATTTAAATTTTAAACGTCAAGATTTTATAGATTATTGTCGACCTACAACTGTTCTATATTTGATCCACAATGGAACAATTTAAAAGGAATCATTGCAATAAAATGTTTACATGAAACTGGTACAACAAAGAAATGAAGTAACGTACGAATAACGTAAGTAAAAAATACAATCCAAAACTCAATTAAGCCATACACGCCAAAAACAGTACTGCCTTATTTAATCTTTGTGCTTTTTGAGATAAACGGCTGAAATTTAACGGTTCACCAGTTAAATAAAAGTCTCCTGCAAATAGCCGCTATCAAAGACAATAATAAATAACACGGTGACTTGTTAACGTTTACTGGAGCGCTTACTACAGAATAATTGCAATGAAATTGGTTATAAAACGGAGGTACGTTACGATAATACTGTATCTAGTTGATAAGACGATAATTGCTTATTATTCTCGGATCGTACCGTAAATTCAATCTCGTTCGATAGCTTTTTGCCAAGCTAGTACGTCATTATCTGTTCAGGTTGAAGTAAATAATGCTATGTTACTTCAATGTACTTTTACACAAAATTTTATAAGAACTTTTAAGTAATTCGTTCCGATTCAACGATTAAAGTTTTTCAACACGATGATCGCAAACGCAAGCTACTGTTTTCGATCCTACAATACACGAATATCAATAATTAATAAGCTACCTACATATTTTTCAAAGTACGAAATAATTTAGCAATTCTAGAAAAATAATTCGTATTAATTCTTTTTCGTATTAAGTAGATAGTTTAAGCTCTCAGTCTGTCAAAGCGGCCTCGTTATCACGTTGTATTAATAAACAGTATCGATTTACTTGCAATTGTTAGTGTACTATCAATAGTCGTTAAACCTAATTTGCAATGCAAATGATCCACAATCGAAGTTGTACAAACGAACATTGCGAGCTCAAGGCTTTGCAAATTAGTTTAGTTTAATGTAGAATAATTCTGTAATTTGATTTGTAGACAACGCTTGACCATACAAACCCATTCAAGATTACACAGTGAAATAATATGAAAAATTATGTACATAATAATAATAATATAAAATCAAAGAAGACCCTGAGATTATTATTTTTTTTACTTTCCTTAGTTATCTTGAAGAGAGCACTTTTACTTTTAAGTAATAATCGCCAATAACCATAATTTATTGTAATTAAATGTAAATGTTACGAAGCAAATTTGAATTAAATTAATAATAAAGGTAGTCTTACCCAAAAACTTTTTTATAATCTAAATATTAGAAGAAATAGGTATCTTAATACAAATATAAACCAGAAGCGGTCAGACATTTAGCATCGCCCAGGGGACGCGCGTCTCGCGCCATAAAATCTTACACCATGGTCACAAAGACCGGTATATCGAACGGTAACAAAGTAAAATAAACGACGTCCATCTATCAGATGCGGAGTAAATAGAAATGTCCATTAACAACAGACGCTTATGGGAATGCCATCTCTAAAACATATTATGGATATACTAGTGTTTTATTAATAACGTTCTCGTAAATGTCGATGTGAGTTACATTGTATTTTAAAGTTGTAATTACAAACTATAATCCAGAAAATGTGTTTTATAATTTATAGTCTTCTATGGATATGTTGGCCACGACATTTATTGTATTAAGAAGATTAGTTATTTTACTACAATTATTACATTCTGTTTATTCCGTTGCAAGAAGAGATTTTTTCCTTTTTTGTCATCCTAAATCTTAGTCAAAATACTATAGAAGTGGAACTGTGCATCACGTACTTTAATATTATTATTTTCTTGTGCTATGGTCCCTAAACATCACTCTTGGGATTAATACAAAATAAGATAAATAGTATGGAGAAAATGAAAAAAATAAGTTAATAACAATAAAAGTCGCTTTATTAATGTCCACCGTAAAAGCGGTGTTGTGCCCACTATAAAAATAAAGACATATTTTATACGACCCCAAGTTAGCCTGGGTCCGTTGATAAATATACCTGCGCAATAAAAATATACATGACCTAAACTTTATTCGGGCATTCCGGGTGTATTATTGGCCCAACTGTCAGAATTATAGGGTTGTTCTAAAAAATAAAATATACCTAAAGGTATTATTTCCTGTACATTATTGTATACATGTAAATTAATTTATAGGGAATTTAGTCTACTAGTCATCAATAATATCAATAGTTTTTTTTTCACGTAAAAATAATCTATGTTCATTTTGATATCTCCAAGAATATGTGTACAAAATTTCATTATGATTGGTCCAGTAGTTTTTGTATGGAGGCTTTACAATCATATCAAGTAAGGATTAATTCATTAATCCTACGCATATTAGTTTAACACAACTATTATGCGTTATATTTCCATCCATAGTATTTAAAATTAATCTAAATGTCTACCAGCTAACCGGTACATAGTAATCCAAAAACGCATACATATAGAGGCACAATGTGCCTACGTTTCAACTGTCTGGTCACACCTCGCCTCCCAAGGGAGGGGGAAGTCGAATTGACGACGGAATATCTCATCTATCGCCCCTATCTATACAAATACTATTTACGACCTGACAATTTTATACCGACCGTGAAGGGTGCCGTAAAGTTTTGCTTGTCTCTACAAACTAAATGTTACGTATTATTTCAGAATTTGCTTATGAGTTTACAGGTACAAAATTTGTGAAGCATTTGTTTTAATATTTTTAATATCTACATTCTACGTACATGTAAAGTAGCTTTTTATAAAGTTAAAAGTCCTATTAGAATGTTATGGCCTGAAAATATGATACAGTATAAGTAATAACTATAAACAAAAATATTTAAAACGTAGTTAGAAAATTTTTCCACCTTTTGGAAATTATTCCTCAATTTTTCACCTATTCTTTACCAATTGTCAAAATGGAAAAGCCTTCATATTCTTCATGGAAACCATCAGTGTGTACCATAGCTAGGCGAAATAAAAACGAAAGAAAGTTTTTAACCACTAAAATATTGTTCCTGGCAACGAGATTCGTACAGTCAGCGAAAGCCATACAATGTTATACGAGAAAACTGGATGTGGCACGACTAAAATATGTATACATATTGCATTAACATTCACTTGTTGCTATGTTATCCAATTAAAATATAATTATTTACGTACTAACAGTAAAGCAGGTTCAATGTAAATAGGTTTTTTTACTGCTACTTTGGTAAAATATAACCGCCTCCGTTGAACATAGGAAATACCTCTAGTTTGTATCACCCGCCTTTAAAAGCAAAAAAAAAGGTAAATGAATAAAACTATTTCTATCACATAAGCATTGGTTATCCTATCTATCTTCTTATATCTTCAAACGAAAATTAAAAAAAAAACACATACGAGTATCTTTAAATATGACATCTTCAAATTATTTAATTTATATAAGAGCCGTATCTAGATAACTAGATGTTTGTGTGTACAATATTTTCCCACAGAGAGTGGTATTATCCGAAGCCATGTACATTGGTCTAGCCAATATTAAGTTTGATGCTAAACCAGCATTTGCTTGCAATCCTCGATATTGCGTTATACACATACCTATTTAATTACTCATAATTAAAAGCTTAAGTTTTGTGTTCACAAATAGTTGATATTTTAAATGAATTCTTAATTAAAACCTGATTATTATGTATTATATAATTCTAGTATTTTTGTCACCATTTACACTCACTTATCAGTTCAAAAATCACTAAGGAGTAAAACTCTAACTCAAGCAGTCTGGAAGAATCGGATCTAAGCTGATGTCACTTTTAGGCCATAATATGTCCGATTTGCGTTAGACGTTAAATCTGTCTATCACAATTAAAAAACGTGTCTTGCTTTCAATCTTGTGTGTGCCTATTATATTATTATTCGTTTTTAATGTATGCTTAAAACTAGAAGCGATTAAATAAATTATAAAGAAGAAGTCGTCTGTAACTTGAAGCTTTTATCGGTGAAGTTTTAAGAACATCTGTACGTTACAAGATACACTAAAACAAAATATATCTACTACATGTTCTGAATAGAAATAGCTGTGCAATGAGTCTATTTATTTTAGATTAAAGAAAACTTCTGAGAGACAAAGCTTTATTCAATTATTAATAGCGTTCTACGAGGGTGGTCCGATAAGTACTTAGCCTACAAAAGAAAAACGATTTTTTTTGGAAAAATGGCTATTTATTTTTCTACGTAGTCTCCTTTTAACTCGATACACTTGACCCAGCGTTGCTCCAACTT
>DWAJ01004989.1:0-12108 GCA_018238005.1 Eurema mandarina | reverse complement strand
TTGGAATTTTTGTCTGTTTGTCTGTTTGTTTGTGCACGCTAATCTCAGAAACGGCTTATCCTATCTAGATGGGGTTTTCAATGATATATTGTGGTAAGCTTCACTTAACATTTAGTGTTTAATTCATTTCAATCGGTTGATAAATAAAAAAGTTATAGCAATTTAAAGAATCACGTTGAACTTGCTAAACGTTTGATGGCGCGGGTTAGGCATTTTCAAAAATGCTGCCGAAAGTCTCTTTTCGCTAGCTTCACAGCTAGTATTTAATAATATCATTGCCACAGACTAATAAAATTAATGCTACTGAGTACGAAGCTGTGTATTTATTAAAAGGATCCTCAAAAGGAAACATTCACAATATTATAATATGAAAAATTTACAAAATATTAAGACTGTGATTTTTTTTACGGATAGATAATACTTATGATAGATAGACATGCTGTAACAATAATGACTAAGAGTATGTTTTATAAAAAGCAATGTATTTTAAAATAACTCCATATATTGCAAAAAATGGTAATGACATCAAACCAGAAGTACAAAAATAATTTAAAGTAACGATTGTTCTGCCCCACAATAATTATATCTATTAAAACATGACTCAGTTTGCAATATCGTGATGAAGTTGATGATGGCGATTTGTCACGTAACATGATTCATATGCATGTAATCAAACCTGTGTAAGATGACTTTAAATCTTTTTAAATCTATTTAAATACAAAACACAAATAGATCAGATAACCACTACTTTTACATGGAAGATAAATTTGTATGAAAAATGAATCTTCTTGCAAATCATAGTGTGTATATAATATAATCTTATTTTTATGAAATATCGTAAATTTTATATCCATGGACTATGTATTATTTGCTATCAATCATTTGATTGGTTGGTTGTTTGATTGACTTGGTTTTTTTGAACATTGAAATGTTGAAGGAGACAAAATAATAATACCAAGTAAATTCGAGTAGATAATTAGTTTTGTAAAAACAAAAAAAAACTTTATATAACGCTATTGTATCGGATTTAAATAAGTTAATGAAACAATTGTAAAAATACACTTAATTCATTTACTTAGCTGCCTGATTCATCCGTTCCAAGATGATAATCGCGGAAAATCTCAATTGTCTCGAGCTGACACGGCCAAGTTCAAAATGGCTAACTAATTACGCCCAATGACTTTTAATTTACTGCTGTAACTGTGACATAAGAATAAATAAGCTTACCTTACGAAATCAAACGATGGTTTTTGATGCTTAACATTTGTAAGAATTATTTTATTTTAAAAATATGTGTTGCATAAACAAACGAAATACGAATTAAAAGTACACTAACACTTCTTATAAAGTTATAATAACATGAACAAATCCAAACGTTCCAATTTTGAATTTCAAGTTTCAACGAATTTATTACTCCTCTGTAAATCGTCTAACTGGCCAGTATCGCAAAAGTAAGTAGGTACATATATATTCTATACATACTTTTTACGCCACAGAATAATTTAGAAATATTGAATACATAAAAAATAAATTTAAATTTATCATATTTTAAAATGCTAGTACATTTAGATGTACTAACAATTGTAAGAATTAATTTATTTTAAAAATATGTGTTCCATAAACATACGAATGAAAAGTACACTAACACTTCTTATAATAACATGAACAACTTCAAACGTTCCAATTTTGAATTTAAACTAATTTATTACTTCTCTGTAAATCGTCTAACTGGCCAGTATCGCAAAAGTAAGTAGGTACATATTTATATATTCTATACACACTTTTTACGCCACAGAATAATTTAGAAATATTGAATACATAAAATATAAATTTAAATATATCAGATTTTAAAATGCTAGTACATTTAGATGTACTTGCATGTCGTAGTTGACATTAAAGTCTAAGGTATCATTTTTCTGCTTTAGTATTGCCTTAAGTGTGTTCTAAATTTCTTTATATAAAAATAAAATTTAAAAGTTTAATTCTGAATTTTCCACTTTACATACAGTAAATATAAGTTATAAACGGCATTAAATCAATTCCCACGGTTCAGGCTGACGTACTTGAAACATGTATAACCATTTAATTGAACGATGAACAATATACCTTTAGTATAAGAAACAGGTAATCTGTTTAAAACTCGAATGAGAAAACATTTACGGTAAAAATGCAAAAGTTAATAAACAAAAACCGTATAGAATATAAAAAACCTTCATGATAGTACAAAATATAAAACTAGTTTTTAGTTCATCATAATTTCTGTTGCACTGGGAAATTTTGTTATAACATTAATATTGAATCTATTATAAAAATATATGTTAACATGTTTATGGACTTATGTCTAAGAAATAAGTTTATACTTATTTATGGTTCTTTTCAGCATTTTACAGTATACCCTCAGCACTAAAAGTGTTGACGAATTACGCATTAAATAAAATAATTAAAAATAGCTATAATGCTGGTAAGAAGTGCAGACGGACCAGTGTAAGGTTAATATTATATGTAACCTAAATGTACTATATAATTGAATATGGTAAGTATCTTTAACAATTTTTTTTCACCATAGATTCATGAGTAAGAACTTCCTTAAAACATTATCTAACATTTGTAATTGAAAAGTTTTCAATGACAGCGTACAAAGACTCCCATTATTTCACAGCATCGTTTTTATCGTTCTAAAGGACGTTCGCACGTATGCTTATTTCGCAAGCGTAATGTGACGATGTGACAAATTCGACAAAAAATACTGTTGTACCTAGACATAATCAAAGCCGAAATTACCTCATTTTTTCCATATATATGAAATACAAGCCGCGCCGCGCGGTTTTACTTGCATTTGTGCATGCATAAAACATATAAACCTTCCTTTTGAATCACTCTTATCTGATAAAAGATATAGTTTTAAAGATTTAAGTATACATAGGGACAGACAGAAGAAAGCGACTTTGTTTTATACTATGTAAAGATTTTGCTTCATAACATAAATCTTAAGAATCTTAAAAGGTTTTTGCCAATAAATAAGACAATTTTGACAATTTTAAGAATGAATTTGTAAATTAAATAGTTGGCTACACAAACACAAATAAACACATTCAAATCGAGTTCAAGTTTACGCTAAGTACAAACGCATTAAGATGTTAACTAAACCAAAGCTACAATTCTTTCTTTATGTAACTCATTTGCGCATAGCTTTTCATGTCTTCATTGGAATATGTGTCTTATGGAAATGGTAGTATGTATGACTAATAGTGCAGAATATTTCAGTAGAATGTGGTCTGTTTATTTGGTAAGGTAAGGTCAGGATCGACGCTGAATGGTGAGCACTTAACATAATGATAAATGGTGTAGGTAGTGTGAATACTACGAGTATTGATATTGTGCAAATTTTAAAAGGTAACTTTCATAGCCATTGAGTTTATTATTTCACTAGATTCGATATTCTTTAATTTATGCTTATTTTATTTAATTTCAGGATTATGAAGAAACGAGAAGAATTTAATCAGTGACTGAGACAAGTTAATATTACAGACAAGGTGTCGTATATGTAATCTTAGAAATATTATTAAGGTAAAAGTTTGTGAGTATGTTTGGATGTTTTTATTCTATAATGCAACAACTACTAAATGGATTTGGTAAAAATTCGACATGCAGATAGATTAAAACCTAGATTAACACAGGATACTATATATTCCCGGGTATCCGGCGAACGTCTAGTTTTTCAATAAAACTACATTGTGCCTAGGACAGTCAAGCTACGGATGAGTTAGATGAGATATATTATAATGTAAGTAATAGTGTTTATGGACAATGAGTCTAGGTAAATATACGAGTAAAGTAAACTTGAATATTATCTGCTTTATGTAAAGCAAAAAATTAAAGCTTCAGTGTCATGACCGTGAGAAATGTACCGAAGCGAGGGCACGAAATGTATTAATCGACCATTGTACGTACCCTTTGTATTTCTTAATGACAAAAAGCGACATTCGTACAATTACTATGTTTGCTATTTATTATGTCCAATAATATTATTTTGATCCCATAAGATTCTAAACTGCCAAAATGTATTAATAGACAGAAATATGGGCAAATAATCTTAAGCATTTTAATTTTCTGATCTCTAATTTTTAATACTCGGTAGTCGGTACTCAAACTCAGTGACTAAGCATTTTCGATTTGAAAAATATGACTTGATGAAAGAAGGGAATGAAGAAATGATACTATAATGGGAGACGAGATTTTTTCCAAAGAAAACTTAGTTTTAAGTTGCGTAATACATTAACACACAATATTTCTGTTTCCGACCATCGATTGGTGTCAGGACATCCTGTCATTTAGCCTATTGTTATTGTAGACAACAATCGAATAACAACTGTAACAAATTTCTTAAAAATATTTATAAACGCTATTGAAAAGCTTCTGCAATACTCAGATTGTTAGAATAATTATGTTGATATTTTAACAACATTAATTGATCCCTCCAAAATGATTGCTTTACAAACATTTTTATTTGTTTTGCCATGTCCACTGGTATTATTTTTAATAAGTAGTCTAAATGATTCTTAACGTTTTGTAATTCAAATTTATAAGAAGATATGATGCTGTATCAAACGTAAACATCGAACATTTTGAAGAAATATTTATTCCGAAGATTTGATGTCGCTGGTTACATTAGAAATTGTGACGTTTAGAAAATTATGTGCTAGTTTTCTCATAAAACAATAGTTTAAGATCATCCGTTTAGTCATTGTTACGGTGTGATTACGCATTATTTTCTTTCTCATTTCTGTTATAGGTTTCTACCTTTATTATTTTTAAATTACAGTGTAATACTTATTTTATGCAAATACATCATCAGCAAGCAAAGGTAATCCTGTATAATAAATTAAGTATATGATATATATATGTACATTATGAGAAATCATCTCAGAAATTAACGTAAAGCTTGTCTATATATTCATAAGAATACTGTTTGTATTGAGTTTCTCACAAGTTAAAGTTATTTTTACAATCTTTTATACGTACATGCATTGTTTATTTGATAGCCATCTGAATACTCTACTGTAATTTAGTTATAATGGACACAAAGATAACGTAGGTAAAAACCTTGGATGTAAAATTGTACTTTGTCCAGTAAAGAAATATTGCATATTATGTCAAGAGTATAATTCTGCCTATAAAACATCCTGCAACCCTCTATTCTTCTTAACATCTTTGTACGAATAGTTTAGCTTTCTTAATTTGCATAATTAAGTGAAAAATCCATTAAATATCGCATGTAAAATTGTGAAAAGGTTCAGTACTTACAGCGGCATGTTGAGTTGCATCATTTACATCAGTTTCGAAATTCCATTGCGCGGCAACATTGTTCGTGCACTCCTTCGATGCCTGTTCGTCAGCCTGCTTAAAGAAATCCCTTATTTGATGCAAGCTTGCTTGATTTACTCTATTGTCTATGCTATTAGTATTAATATCTCTATTAATGTCAAACGGATTTGCTCCTACAAAATTCGGATCGTTCCGTACAAAGTTAGGGTCATTGCGGCGAAAGTTGGGATCGCTGTTAATGTCTATTCTATCATCACGGTTCCTGTCATCAAAAGGCCGCACCGTGGAGCTAGATCCGACTCCGTAGTTTACGTTGGGATACCCATTATTGCTAATAACCGGAGTTATTCCACTAAATGGTGTCGAGGAAGGAAACCCGGCTGGCGACACAGAGCTTTGTGGTCGACCTGTGCTATACTGAAAGTTTCTATTTGAGTCAAAATTATTTCCCAGGCTTGATTGAGTGCTGGATAAACCAAATCCATACGGATTTCTTTGAGTTGATGACACTTGCGGTAACGGCGGGAGATCCAGCTGAGGGTCTGCGAAAATCAAAACCGGCAAGAAAAATAGCCGTAGCCAGAGGCTTAGAACTACTTTAGCTTGTACACAAGCCATTTCTGGCAAGTCGGGGTATCGTTATCAATGTCCTAGTTACAGATGTACTATATTATCGCGTCTTTACTGATGGTAGGCAATGGTGCGTGGTACTTGGTTGCACTCGCGACGGCAACTGTGTTTGGTTTACGCCTGTTTGAACTCAGGCCGTGTGAATCGCCTTTGTTTTCTGTGCGTCTGTCCCAGTACGAAGTAAGAAGACCTTGTATTGGTAGGTAAGGATTAATCACTGCTCGTGGAAGCTAGGTGCTAATTTGACATATTCCATGTTAAGAGCGCTCCAGTGGAAGTGTCTTAGATACAGCCCAAGGGTAATATTTAATTCGATATAAAATTTAATTTAGATATTAATTTAGATAGATACGAGAGTACAACAGAAATAAGTTTAGTGCGAGTCAGTGCACAAATAGAAGAGAATTCATCTATGATATTTCTTTGTTATTTTTACCAATTTTCCTCAGTTAGTGATTTTTTTGGTGGAGCTTGTATATCAAAATACTAAATTTATATAATGCGTATTTTTGTTACGTAGAATACTATCATGGTTTTCAGCAGTTGCTCTTAAGAAGGGAAAAAAGGGCCCCATTTTTTCAAAAATTAAAAAAGTATAGCTTACTACAAAGTAAACAAGAGATTGTTTACATCATTAACCTACTTTACGAGTAGGGAAGGTCCCAAAATATTGTCTTCATGGACCATACAAAAATTTTATTTTTCTAGCATTAACGAACAGATGGACAGACAGACGAACATGACCAAACACAATATACATGTATATCTCTTTTTTTAATTAAGTTCTGTACAATATGATAGTCGGCAAATTACTGAACAGCATTAACAAACGTCATTTTTAGGTCTGATCCTAAAATAGTACTTACTTAAAATAGTACTACATAGTGATATATAATTACAAGTAACTATTGCATAACATATGTTTCACCTGGCCCACCTTAGAATCTCGTAATGTTTCAAAGGCTTTTTAAACGAAAGTGTATTAATGAGTTTTTAGTTACATCAGTTTTGTAAGGTGCATATCTCAGGTCTGTTACACCGTTTTACAATTAGTCCCATCGTGCTTCGAATACTGCTAAGAATATATTTTAAAATGATAGTATACTAGAGATAAATTTGAAGTTAAAAAACCTTAATAATACTAAAAATGTATTAAATCAATACCGTAATAATGAATTTTAACTATGATACATATCTCGGAAAGTCGAGTAAGTTTAATTTTTTTCCATATTTACACAACTTCCAAAGTAGCATTTAGCTGGTCTAATTGCTTCATAAAAAATATTTATGACTAAGGTGAAGCACAAAGATAACGAAAAGAAAGTATAGTATAAAGTTGTTTAGTGATCATTTCAAAAACAAAAAAACATCCATGCCGGTGTATCAAACATTTTTGAGTCTATTTGAATATTAACTAATAATATAATTGAAACGAATTTTCAAAAATCATCTTGAGAACAGAAGTTTGATGGAAAATTTAAACAAAACGCAAAATGCGTAACATCTTGTCATCTAGGCAGTTTTCCTTTTGTCCTCGTTACCGTGGGAACATACGATAATATACGCAAGTGTATCATTACAGGCCTAGTTATGCGTCGCATACAAAATATATGTAATTGTTAGACTCAATGATTTTTATGAATAGGACAACCTTAATGTATAAAATGTACATAGCTTATGTCTTAGTGAATTTTTCTTTCAATCTCTCTATTACGGCATCAGGATGAAACTTAAACAGAAGTTAGTGAAAAAGTGTAATAATTTTAATATGGATTATAAATTTATAGGCAATATAAAGCTGTTGCTATCAACAGGAAATACAAGTTTATGCACAAGTGATTCTATATTAACTTTTAAGTATTCTTCAAGTGCAATAGTCTCTATTTACATTTTACGGTAATATAAAACTATAGGACTGCATGAATGTGGACTTAATGTAATATCTCTGATAGAAGTTATGTAAATATTGTGATTTGTGACCCTTATTTGCTTTATATCATAATATTTGGTTGTTTCAAAAATATTGTAGTATGAATGTGTACACTTATACCTTTACTATATTCAGTAGCATTAGTATACTTAGTAAAATACCGTACAAGTGAAAGTGAGACCTGCCTTTAGAACATACCGTACCTTATATTTTTTTTGCAATGCGCACAACAAGCTCTTTCATATTCCTCATTTTTCTCGTAAACATACATTTAAATTTACTCTTTCTATATTTCAGATCTAAAGTCGATAGTTGAGTTACAAATTTTACCCCTTATGTGTGGTCTGTTATAATCCTATCATATCTATAAAAAACTTACAAGGTACTAAATACTTAATGGTACACTTGCATTAATTTTATTAAGCATCTGTTATACCTAAAAGGTAAAGGTATAAGGTAAAATGTATCTCGAAGATTGGTGTGACCAACAGCTCTTACCTTGAGATGGCCATAACGTGCAGCTACGGCAGCAGCCATTCCGTGGCTACTCGTGCGCGTTATGAATAGAGATAATTGTATTATGACAAGATGGCCTTTGTCATTGTAGATTTAGATTTATTGTAATCATTTTAACGGCTCGTCGTAATCATTTTATAGCGTAGTTCAGAACTAATTGAGTTATGCGATATCTTTCTAGTTTATCGGTTAGAGCAGTGTGACAAATCTTATAAGAGGTACAGTAAACTACAAAAGTTGTTAAACGGTCAACATTACTAAACATCTTGACATTAAACAATTTTGGTTACATTAATATAACCTGTATTTTGACAATTATCAAAATGTTATGATTTTTTGTTGACACTTGCGATTCGATTATATTTGTGCATTTTAATGTGTTGCCATTCTTTTATGGACGATTGTACAATTTTTTAAGCGTTGGATTGGATCTTGGATGAGTTAGATGCAAAAAACCCTCTTTTTATCTGCTATACGTAGGTATATGAAAGTAGTGTTCAGTATGAAGAACTTTAAGATAACAAAAATTTAAATTATATTTATCTCGATGATATTAATACTTAATAATTTTATGCGATTACTTATAATATATTTTGCTATAAATGCCTGTGATTAATTAACATACAATTGAATTATTTCTCACTGTGTTACTGAACTTAGTCACGACGCAAATTAAGCTTTAGTTTTAATTTTTGTAAGACGTGAACAATTTTTTATAGTCTCGTTGCGGTCAGAATGTAAAAACTGCGTATTATATCGACTCAATTTTTGTTAACTTTTTGAGAGACGGAAGTAATATATTTGCAAGGATCTTGTGAGATTTTGAAACCTTTGTTAAAAACAAAAAGTTAAATCATCGTTATGGTTAAATATGTTAAACATACAAGTCCCAAATAAATGAATTTTCTTGAAATTGCGTAGCGTAGTGAAGTGGCAATACCGACATATTTATATTCGTTTGTGATAATTTCAGATTGTAATCTATCTGAATACCAAACTTCTCCGAACTAGATTTTGCGTTAAACAGTAACAAATATTCAAATATTCATACATCACCAATCTTTCGTTTGTATAATATTAGCAAGAATTTCAATTTCCAACACAATAAATATTTGGTCGTAAAACGGATTGAGATAGTCTTAATATTCGATCAATACGTAATAGTTTAAATAAATAATGAAATAATAAATGGAAGTGCAAACCAAATAGCAATATCACGTTCGCCTTTTGTATTTTTCAATTTGTCACTCTGTAGGTCACGGCTGAAACGTTTGATTGTGTGACTTCCCTCCATTGAAAGGATTTTACACTTTGCTATGACATCATTCTAAGTTTAGAACGATTTTTAAAACATAAAAATGTAGTAGATACATACGAATTATATTTTTCAATGATATAACTATACAATACCTTCTAAACGTTATAGAATAATTAATAAAACACAAAATTAATACTATATTTTTATTACAAGTCTAATCCTTTAAATACTTCGCAAGTCTTTCTTTGAATCCAGATTGATCCATGTAGCTTCGTTGTTCTTGAGTGCAGTATTCTGAAAAATAGAAAAGAATTATTTGTTTAAGAATATCAGAATAAAGCAATGGTATACTTATATAAACTATTCAGTACTGGTGATATAATCTATTAATTCGTATTTTGTTTCTAAGTATTACACTTATCTATAAATGGTCGAGCGTTATTTATTTACGTATAATAATAGAAAAAATGTATAAGCCTAGTTTCGATTCGCAATTAAACCCAAGTGCTATTAAGTACGTGTATACGAACAAATAAAATGTTCTATTTTGCATATTATTATAGCCAAATTATTGCTATTTCCAGAAGCATAATATTATAACGTTTTTTTTAATTCTTACGGATTTTGCTAGACTCCCAACCAATGTATTCGCCTGTGCGAGCATTTTCCGCCTTTAACCATTCATATAGTGGCTCGAAATACTCCATGAGTCCACTGGCGTCCATATTTCTTTGTCCGGTGATAGCCTCCATTGCGTCTGGCCATGGTTTAGAAGAGCCAAGTTGCAGCATATTTCTACAGAAAAAACGTATAAGATTAAAAGATGTCACGACATACATATCAATGAAGTCTTTGGAGTTATTTGATATAATGACGTTCAATTGTGAAATGTTATGAGGTAAACTTTTTTGTGATTGTTTACTCAGTCGGATTAGATACATCTTTACCATGAATAAATATGTATCTAATAAAATATACAATACCTGAGTTATAATAATATCTACTAACCTAAAAGCGTCGCCCGCAGCAGTACTGTTGTATATGTCACAATTATATAACGGCTTGCTGGAATCGCCAAGTGTATATTCCCCAGCCAGCTTACAGAGTGACCGATGAAATTGAAACTGAATTATGTAGGAGATATAGTACCTGAAACAATTGTCATAATGTTAGTTGTGTATTCCTTTCTCTTAGGGAATCGAAAATAAAGGTGCGTAATCTCCTGATGAATGAACGTTAAAAATTATGCCGAATTATTCATGATTGTTTTCAGTAGGTCTTTCATCAATAGTATATTGCCGTTAATAGTCTAAAATACTCATAGAACAATGTTCGAAATTTTGAATTAGGTAGGTAAATAAATTGGTAACATACCGCATATATTCGACATCAGCAGACACATGATATTTTGCAGCTGGATCAAAGTCGTTTTCAGTACGAGTAGTGGGAGGTTCTATACCTTGAATAGACTCTCGCAGTTGCCAAAAGTGACAATTATAATCTCTGGGTGATGTTGTACCACGGAAAACCCCGTAACGATATATGTCTAGTAAATAAGCAAATGGAAGGAAAACTATTTTTTCCAAGCCCTGAAAGTAGTCAATTGCAGTTAATGAAATTTAATAAGAAAAAGGTTAAGGGTTAAGGGTTTAAAAAGATTAAGGGCTGACCATTTTGTAAAGTTGGTTTATATTTGATTCGTTGTCTTCTGGACTATCTTCTAACAGACCTATCAGTTTTAAGTGTTTTGTTGTCGATACAGATAGAGCGATGACGTCACCGACTGCTTCATGAAAACCTGAAAATAAAGAAGTATAATTTAAATGTATTATATCGTAATTATTACTCACCAAAAATAAAAATGAATACTATTTTTGTGTAAGATATAGTTTACACTCATAATAAAAAAATCGATTATAAGTTTTTTGCTCATAATAATCGACTTCATGTTAAAGTACCAAAACATGCTTTTTGCTTTACTCATTTATTATGCACGAACTATTCCTATAATCATTGTATTATAGTTATAAGCAAAATAAATGACTCATTTTTCAGACCTGGATTAGCGCCTTGCCTGTAAACAACCGGCAGGTCTTTGTATTGCAGATAATATTGAATGTGGCCCATTTCATGGTGTGTTGTCGTGAAGAAGTCACTGGTTATTGATGTACATTGTTTTATTCTGTAACATGTTGTAACACAATTATGTTAGCATCGATTTCATAAACTATGTTAATACATTGCTTACATGCTTTAATAAGCGCCTGTGGACTTTTACTATAATTCAGATTATTTTATTAGTTAGTTTTCATTTATATATTAGTAAGCTTCACTTAACATTTAGTGTTTAATTCATGTCAATCGGTTGATAAATAAAAAAGTAATGGCAATTTAAAGAATCACGTTGAACTTGCTGAACGTTTGTTGGCGCGGGTTAGGCATTTTCAAA
>DWAJ01004988.1:0-12109 GCA_018238005.1 Eurema mandarina | reverse complement strand
ACACGTGCATGCAAAATTTCAGCTCAATCGGTTGAGGGCAAGTGCCTTAAAATTGAGTTATAAAATTCCACCCGAACACACAAACATACATACATACATACATTGCAAGTTAAATAAAAGCTTGTAACAATTACGAAGCTCCGAAGCATAGTATAATAAAATTAACAAGTGAAAACATCTTTTAAAAAATCAGCTGAGAATCGATGTATAAAAGTAGGTATATAGCTTACAATTTTTTTCATTGTTATGTTAATAAAGGTTATGTCAACAATATTTATTAAGCCCACCTATATCTTAGCTTTTACACTGAAGCATATATTACGAAATTCCGGTACAAGGTTTTACATACATTGATAGGATTACAATTAAAAGTAGAACAAATATACCATGGTCAACCAATATACAGGCGGTCTTTGGAGGCTGAATCACAAATTGTTTTTTTTTCTTAAATCAATTATGTATTTAGTATACGCCCATGGCATTATTTTTAATTAGCTTTCTCTACTCTACGTATTTTTTTACGTAATAATTATTTTTATTTAAGTAGATAAGAACGTCACACTGTACCGTCTAGGTACCTAACTATTTAATCGTACAAACTTTTTCTCTTCATCGCTAGTCATAAGTTGAGATAAATATAAATTGATACTTTCATATAAAATACCAAAGAACAAATAGTCAGCAATCTTTGCACCAACTATTTCTTTCGAATTTAATGAGGACAAAACTTTCAACTATATTTTTTCTTTTTTATACGTCAATACTCCGAAAAAGTGACAGCCTTGAAGCCATATAGACAGCTTTCATTTCATTCCGTTTGCTCTCGAAGAAAATATGTCGTAATGCATTACATAAAACAAAATATTAAAATGCAGCTACAGCGTGTCTAATGTACAGAAATGTTGAGTTGACAATAGACTAAATTAGCCGAGTTCACACTCAATCAATTATTCCATTAGTTTTAATAACAAACAGTATTATATTCTCATGCTAAATTTTAAGGATGAAAGCTCTCAAACATTATCTACTAAGATTCGTAAGTAAGATTTTTTGAACACACAAAGACATAGGTTTTTATGTTTGATATTTATACATTTACACGATATATGCCTATAGTAATTAAGCCTTTTTTCGGCGCTAAGACATAATGTAGCTTTCTATTCGTAATAGATTCTTTAAAATCAGCGCAATCCATCAACAACAACTCACTACCTTACAAAATTTACGATCTAATATAAGACAAATATTATGGACAGACCAATGATCACCTTTATTAGCAATCGTAAATCTGATACTCGCAATATAATCCTTCATCAAATAAAAATTAAACAAACTAGTCGAAGTTACAAAATCTTACGGATCTCGAAAAGTTTGATCTGCGGACGACGTAACTTCGGTGCATATCGGCTAGAGGTTGCAACGTTATCATCATACGGGCCTCGCCTTGGCCCACTTGACATCTACTGAATCATATCATCGGCTCTTTCCATCGCACACACCCACTAAACAACCAAGGCCGATCATGTTTATAAACAACCTTAAATAGCCAAATTACCTTAAAAGTTAAAACCTGCCCTTCTCACTTCCTATTTATTCAGGGATTGAACGACCTTTATGTTTGCTTATCATTGATGCGAATTTAATAAAATGTATAGTGGTTTTGTTAATTTAACGATAGGAGTGTTTGCGTATTTACTTTTATTTGTAGGACCTTATTATTTCTTTAATACGCAAGGTTAAACCTCACTGACTTAAATATGAAATAGTAAAGAATGTTTCATGTGTAATGTAAATGGAAAAACTACTGCAAATCATATTTCCGTATACGTAATTTAATATATAATTATAGCAAAAGGTATCAATCGGAAAGTAGGATGGCGCCAACTGACTGCGCCGCGCCCGCGCCGTCCGCTATGCAACATATTTAAAAATTAAAATTAGTGTGCTCTCATTCCTTATAATATACACCCATAAACGCATAATGGCATCTTCAAATGCACAATCATTGAAAATTATGAAATATAAATACATAAATTAAAAAAACTTCACGAAATGATTGCTTAAGTCGAAGCGGTGCTTTCTCTTTGATCATTAAGAAAGCAAGCAAGTGCAGCACCACATTGGTATAAAATTTGAGACGCAATACCGAAAGCGGTTTGTTTTGGAAACTTTTATGGTAGGTCAGTACAACTGCGCAAAAGACTGTGTAACGAAATATCGAAAAATTGCAAAATATTGAACGTCTCTTTAGTCCTGGAATTACGTAAACCGTTGAGCAAGATTGTCCAAATGTATATGAATTAAAGTGAACCGCTCCGTCCATCCGGCATCGGGTGAAATTGCGTTGATAAGGTTACATAAGAGTTCCCATCTCGAGGAGTGCAGGTGAGACCCGTAGGCATCCTAGCTCAGACGAGTGCCCATCAATCATCACTTACCTACTTACCCACTTTGTGATGCGCTGATGCAAATATCTGACACTCCTAATGATGTGTCAAGTGTCAACGACCGCAAAACGCTCTTGTCTATGAATTTGTGAATATCTTAAACAAATGTAGTGAAATCCTTTGTTGTTGTTCAATCATTATACAATAGCCCCATGTTCGTGCTAACTTTTAAAAGGTCGTATATAATGAAACAATATTTAATTAAATTACCTAATCATAAAATATTGTATATTGTATTCTTACACACATATCTCTCAATTAGACATAATTTGGACAAGCCGAGTCAGCCACCTTTCAGTCGTGTATATATATGCTTAATACATTTTTCTTTATTATTAACTCGTTAAAACACACGAAATGCGTGCCCTTATTAAAACACTTATAAAATTTTGTTAATTCGAATATTCGTGTTCTTATAATCCGTTACAAGCTCCGAGAAAGTACGCTACACACCTCACTTCCTCAATATTACAAGAAACTATAGTTTTAATGAACGTCACTTTAAGGCTTATCAAAATACTTTGCAAATTTGGTTGATACTTTACGGTTTATTAGCTGCGGCGATATCCGATATCGTTTCGGTCCTTCCCGAAAGTATTCAAAAATATATACGAATATGTTACAGCTGGTCGTCATAACTGTGAACACAATATTATTATATTTTATAAGAATTTTTGGATCAGTCACGTGCTGGTCTTAATGTTGTGCAGCAATTTAATTACGACTTTAATAATTCGTTCTAATACCTAGATCAAAATCTAGGGCATATTCGTATTAAACAAAATTAAGTTTAATATTACCAACTTTAATTATTAAGTTTTAACTAAGTTTAAACTAAAAATGTAGCTATACACCATTTTACTCATATTTCATTAGTCCATTTCAACATGTCACTGACAGTGAATAAGGACACGCCTCTTAAGTAATTGCGCCAAAAGTTTTGATATCAGACGGGTCAAACTTGCCGTATGGTCATTCTGTTACTTAGTTCCGTTACACAGATATATACATTAAATTTTACTCCTGAAGCTTATACTTTTATGGTTATAGCATATTTCTATAGAGACTTTGCAGTAAGAGGGTATGACGAATGTTACACTTATAACGCCCCGAATACGTAATAACAGTACACAGAAATAAATCTGCCACCAGCTTAAGCATTAACACTGCTATAAACTGCAATGCAATTTGCAAATATTACGCATCGCTTAATATCCCAAAAGCGAGACAATTAACACAAAACTTTCCAACGCAATAGCTCACTCAGTTGACCTATTGATTTGGGGTATTCATCCATTGAATAGACATGAAGGTCACTGTCTAATCCTTCCACTGGTCCTACGGTATGCCGTATGGCACAATCCCCGCGAGTGGGGTGACGCAGCGCGGCGGTGTCACTCGCTCAGTCGTCGCGTACCCGTGAACTTGGCCTGGTCCGATCACCCTGGCCCCGAGGCCTTCACAGAGGCGCCGCCCGCGGCCTATAATAGCTGGGCCGGCGTCTCCCTTAGCCTCCAGAGTGGCCTGTGACTTCGGCAGACATGTTTCGCGCTTTGTGCCTCCTAGCTGTGCTCGCACTCGCTACCGTCCGCGCCTGCAAGCCCTGCAGTGAGTGTCTTGTCTGCATTTAACAAGTGTAGTGGTCAGTGTATGAATCGCATGCATGTGGCTGAATGTGTTCGTGTCCCTTTGTTCTGTGGATGTGGCTAACCAGTGCCTGTACTAGCTCCATAAACACATTATCATCTGGTAGCCAAAGTGCGACTCTATTTCAAACAAACTTTCTCTCGAACGTAAAAAAATATAAGCTATAGTGTACGACCTACATTTATGAATCAACATTATTAAATCGAGGTTAAATTTAACGAATAATTATACCAGCATTTTGACGATCATTTAAAACTTCGAACAAAAGTTATGCCTCGAAGCTTTTTGGGTAAAATTCTTGGATATTTATGTTGTATTCAGCCAAATAGATTCTAATACTTAGTTAAGACCAATATATACGGCCATGAGAAAATGCGCTACCGTATACAAACGTGACAGTTGAAATTTTAATAATTTCTACCAACACTCGATTGAGGCATTCGGTTCCTAGTGTTATGTCATGCATCATTTGCTAATAGTAAAGTGCTTTAGAGAGCTCTTCACTTAAGTGCACTATGGCTAGCGATATATGTTGAAATTTAAAATATTGCGGATGTAACAAAGCTTGCTGAATATCAGAAAGTGTTCTCTTCATCTTAAAACTATCTGAAAAACTGTGAAACTGTACAAGCCCATACCAAAATAGTTAATTTGATGTCCACGTTAAATGCATCACAAAATACGGTGTATGTCACATGGTCTTTTTTATTACAAGGTATAAGAAACACACTTAGCTATGTTTTGTGATTTTATACCTTTCAAAGACATAAGGAGGATATAATAGATACAATAATTTGAATAATCTTTCTTTATACCTTTATTAAAGAAAATGTTCATATTGCATTATGATGTTAATGCTGTAATATCATAAATACAGTTCCGAATAAAATACAACGGCGATTAGATCTTTGTAATGTTACAAAGGCGATTGCAGTGACACTTTTAATATGCATTTATTATCATAACGTTTTCATGATAAACGAACTGTATTGAATAAACGAATTATTACTGCATTGTACCCTTAAACGAAATATTTCGGTCGTTATGTTAAATTTACCCACATATAAATGATAAACATTATTTGAATTTCAGAAACTTAGATAAGGTTTTTTTGTAAATTTATAAGTAATATAGTGGGTTTCTTGTTGTTCCATTAATATATGTAGAGTTTTGCGTAGAGAGGAGAGGGATATAAAAAGTGCAAGTATCTAATCCATTTATTTTAAAACAATCATTTTACTAACGCTGTTAAATTGTAAATACCGAAAAGTCACAACTCACAATATAGTTCGCGAGATAAACTATCGAACAATTTTGAACGTAATTCGACGCTTGCAATTTGACGAATAAAATTTCGACAAATTGTAATACAAAGAGAAACTGTAAAATGGTACAAATTGTGCCTTAACGTATACAATGTTGAAAAACTAAGTGCAATATTATATTATGCAGTAGATTTCTGGTGATAACGCGTTCTTCATTTCCGTTATCAATGACTGTCGACCCAGTTTCGCGGTTATAAAACTTTAACAAAATGCTTATATGACTTCTTTATACATATCTTTTGCATATATATAATGATCGAAGCTAAACTTGAATTAAAATCAAACTAGCGTATGTTTTTTAGAAATTATTAATATGGTAAAGCTAAAGAAAAAATGGCACTATTTTAATGATTAATAGTTTATATTCTAAAATAAATATGCACCTATTAATTAAGGACACCGTGTCTAATATTTCTCTTCTTCAGAAGAAGGTAAAAGTGGCGTAGTGAGATTGTTATATATATTCCCTATGTGGATTTGTTTTGGTAGGAGTGCGATTAATTTTACCTAACAATATGATAAATAAAGAAATTATTTTGTTTTATAAGTTTTTATATGCAATACGGTATGCAAGCATGTCAATGTAGATAATAAAAGTTATATCATAAATACTGTCCTTCCATTTGCCCGTTTTTTTTTTAATTATGCGACCGTGCTTTTTGCATCTGGCTGGTTGTAAACTTAATTTATTTTTGTGACATTAATTTTTAATATTGATTGTTGCAGCATGTGGCGTGCGTCGCGGAGCTCGCGTGGTGGGTGGAGGGCCAGTCACTCCTGGTGAGTTTCCCTGGCTGGCTGCTCTCACGAGGGATGGGAAACTGATCTGTGGCGCCACCGTCATCGCCCGAGACCATCTGATTACCGCTACGCATTGTATTTACGAGTAAGTTATCATCAGTCTAGTAGATCATCTAGAAAAGTCTGTCCCTATGTTTGCTTAAATGTTTTAAGCATACATAGGCACTGAACTGCGCAAGAGATTTTCATGCTGTTTTTTAATCGATAAAGTGATTCAAGAGGAAGTTTTATATGTATAATACATGTATAAAATGCCGGGTCGGTTTTGAAATATACAGACAAAACTGTACTAAGGATACAAATGCCCACCTAAAATTGTTCATTATTAGTATTGTAATAAAATAGACATGCTTTAGTACATAGACTATATATTCCTCACTGACACATAAGCGTGGGCGGGACGATACGCTTCTAATATTAAAGGTCAGTAACACATCGTCGTGATAACGCGAACGCTTATAGGCGTCATTGAACAATTACAATCTCTATATTTAAAAAAAACGCGATCGTAAAGAGACTTGTGAGATATGAGCCTCAGTAGAAAAAACGCTAAGACCTACATTCGTTTACCGTAATCTAGGTCAGTTTTTAAATTATACCGAGTCCGATATCAAATTAAATAAATTACCCATATAAGTGCCATAAAATCTGTGGTGAGGTGCATCGTTATGGCCCAGGTACATTTATTAGCCATTTATTTCGTGACCTAGTGACTGGTTTACCTTTTGAAAGATTTAAAATTCGGCCTTAGGACATTATTTAAATCAAAAAAAGCTCTAAATCAAAGGAAACGGTACATACATACGAGGAGTATCGTATGCTTTTTTATTTCTGAACGAAAGTAATTTTAAAATAATAAATTTACTTCCAAGTAGGTTTCATGCGGAATTTATCGTCAAAATTTCCAAAGTTAATTTTAGGCCGAGACCTGGTTTAAGCATAGAGACGACTGTTTTCACTAATTCGTTGTATGTAATGAAACAAATTTCGTTAAATATTGAAGCTAAATAATTATACTGTTATATTCTGAAAGTAGGCGATGACTCATCTTAGAAATGACACACATTTACAAAATCATTATAGTCGGATTGGTGCAGTGGTAACAAAGAACTGTCTTATATCAAAGGTCGTAGGTTCCATAGGAAAAATATATTTGTGTTTCACATTTGAATACATTATTTGTGTTTGCATAAACATATATTTTAGAATTAATTATACCCCCGTACTCCTTATACATAGTAAGCATCCTTCAAAGAGGTTAAATATTTATTTATTAACTAAATTACTAAGAAGACTTACGATAGGAACATTGTATTAACTATATTTAATTGCATTTTGATTTTGTATTGAATAAATGAATAAAAAAATGAAATAATTACCTATATATTTAGATTTTCTCATATTAAGTATACGATAATTCATCTGACGAATGTTTAAGCACTTAAAACCAAACAATAGCACTTGGGTGAGGACAAATTGGTGAAAGTTGTTAATGGTTATTTTAAGAAAAAACGACGACACAGCGTCAACTAACCGAAACCAAATAATTATATTGATTTCCCTGGACTGACGGCGCTATCTTAAAATATATACTTTTCAATGCTTTAAACTAGAGAAAATGTCACCTACATATGGATGTAATGCTTTCACATTTGTATGTAATTAATTATTTTTTATTAATTTATTGTTACACTACCTAAAGAATATAATCGTTATATTTGATTGTCATAGAAAAGTCGATTATCTATTACATACACTATTACATATTTTTTATTTTACGGACTACGGTTTAAAACGGACCATACTTGTAGAATGATCTGTTTTTGTTAATTATAATACAATAACTTTTTTCTAAACTTTAAAGTTGACTGAAAAAAACTGCTTTGGGTTTTAAACAGATTTACCTTGAGCCATAACTAATATGGATACAATATTTTCACTTAACAAACATACTTATATTCAATCCAAAGTTTATCTTCCGATAATTAAAAACGATTTAAATTACTCTAACCCGAACTAACGTGGCTTAGTTCTTAAATATCTTTACGGAAGTAAAATGTATACTAAATTAACGAATTAATTACCAAAATAAGAAACAGCGCTACCGTTAATAAGCTTTAAGTAATATTAACATATTATTCTCTTTTAATTACTGCGTTAAATTGCTTTAAAGTACCTATCGCTGTTTGTATCTGTCATTGATAATAAAATAACATTATGTTTGTTTGTTTACGAACACCTCTTACGGACATTGGAGCGGTGTAAATCATGGATAAATTAAAGATTGTCGCATTTAGTCTTTAAGAATGTAATTATATTATATATAAAAACCTACTACACAAAATATTTTTAGATAATGTAGTGGATATAAAAAAAAAACATTTGTCTGATCCTTTATCAATTTATTTTCTGTACTTTATCAAATTATATTCTCGTACTTGCTCCGAGATCTTACGAGCGTTAATGCTATTTTCCTCAGTGTTAGGTATATAGCCAGGGCAGTGCTAACGCTCGGTAGCGCCTGTGTGCAGTGCCTACGAAACGTCTCTTTTTTAACGAAACTTCATAAAAAAATTAATCATAATTTTTAACGAATATTATAAATAGACTTGTTCAATACAAGGGCTATGTTCCGCCTATTGTAAGTACTATTGTTGTTGCAATTTAGTTGAGTATCGATATGTAAGAACGTATCGTACGTATGCTCAACTACAAAAAAAACACTATTTTAGGTAACAAAAATAATTTAGGTGGCAGTGGCGGCGCGGCGCCCCCTATTGTCTTGGCGCCTGTGTGCACCGCACACTGCACATAGGGACGGCTAACGAGTAATGTTACTATAAAAAAGGGATAGATCCCAAGATAAACCCCTACAACATACATTACGTATGTGTTTTAGTGGCGTTGTAGGCCTCTTTATAATATTAGTACTTATACAATATCAAATAATAAATATTTATAATGTTGTGTGAAATAGGTCTTAGCTAGTGACAAAATTTTAAACATCTTAAATAGTCATGTATATCTTTACAGCGTCTTTTATAGATATAAAAAATCTTACGTAGACCAGCTGGACTAGGTAAGATTTTTTCTAATCATAGCTTTGTCCAGTAATGCTCTTTTTAGACGTTCATGTGTATTTCTTATAAATAGCAACCTTAAAAATCGTTGTACCTATCGCTTAAATACCATAACTCTATTTTATTATTATTACTTACTTAAGTGTAAGTGCGATTTAAAACCGCTAATCGTGATAAAAGACCACCGGTATATCACCTTTTAAATGACTTTATCCATGAGCAATAAAACCACTTGTGTCCTGACATATTAATATTTATCTTGCAATTATCTTGTAACGGACTTAAAATTTTTACGAGTACCAATTTACTTACGTATCTAAATGCACTAAAAATATAGTAAAGAAAGTTATAACAGTGGCCATGGGCTATCAAAATTCAAAGTGTTTAATTTTTAACAACGTATTTTAAATTATGTCCACGTAACATTTTCCCCAATTCCCGCCAATTTCGCTTAACGATGCGTTCAATAAATGAGTTTATTACAAATTTAATTTCGAACAACACGAAGCTATAAAAATACATTTATGATTTGAATATTACTTCCATTCAAGCACTTTATTATAATTAAGAGCAAATTGAATTACAAATCGTTAAACGTTAAGTCTAATCTCATTAAGGTAGAGCTGAAATTACGAAATAGACCTCGAAGTTCATATATTGCATGCATATGTATTTGAAGGGCCTTGCTTGTCTTCTTATGCAAATAACGTTGCAGTGTCCATCTTTATTTACATGCCTTAATTTAACTTTACGCAATTTCAGAGGTTGAATGTAAATATTACATACACACTTTTCCATAGAAAAGTAAAAGGAGGAAAATTGGATAGAAACTTTTTAGGCTGTAAACACATATTTCTTTTTTTCTCAATATTTTGGTTCATAAAAATAATAACTATATTGTATTTATAGTGTATCGTTGTATTTTGTTCTGAGTCCTTGTCCAAAAAAATCACTCACTAAGTCTTTTTACTATCAAATTAATTAATGAATAAATCTACCCTCTATTATCTGTTCAAATTCCAAGGTCTCTAACGATTCGGGTCTAGGTCAATAATGGATGCGTTCGCGTTATTGCATTTCGTTATGCCGCAATCGATTGTCTCGTGCTTTTGTAACGTGCTCTGAATATGTAATTTGTGTTAGGAAACAATCTTCTCCATCTTTATTGTCCCACCTATGTCAATACGAATATTTACAGGTAGCTTATGTCAAAAGGAGTTCACCTATTGTTAAGAATTTTATTTCGTAACTAGTAACACAGAGTTTAAGGCCCCCGTCGAATAAAAACTGTAACTATCTATCTCATCTTTTTTTTCAGGTTTTATCTTCCTCTAAACTATAAGAAAGTAATTCGTTACTCCTCAAAAAATTCAACGTTGAAAAGTTGCCTCGAAGAAACTTTGCGGGCTTTTTACTAAAAACTTTTTAAGTTGTACCAATATATCATTATTTAATTTTAATAATTCTCTTATTTACAGAGTTGAGGCGTCCCGTCTTTCAGTATTGGTGGGAGAATATGACGTAAATAAAACAATATCTAAAGGATTCCCGGTGTCGCACGTATTCCAACACCCGGATTTCAACCGATATACATACGACAATGACATCGCAGTGCTGCGTCTCGCTGAACCTTTGCCGGACAACCTTTATCGGCCGGCGTGCTTGCCTGGTACGTTAAGTTATAATAATATATTATCTGTATTAATATTAAAAGTTTTGAACGTATCATTGTAATTTAATAAGAGACTTTAAAAATTTATTTTTTTATAACTATTATTTTTATTCATGCTGAGCGCTATGGGCTATTTTATATGTATTACGACAAAATATTATCTGCTTTTGTATACGCGGGGTGAAAGAATTCATGCACTAAATTTAAATAAATATCAATTTTCTTTTTTTTAAGCGTAGCAAAAATGTTGCTAATTTTAAAATTAGATTTCCTTAATTTATTCCCTATTATATTCGACTCCAACTCCAATAACAACCATAAAAATGTAGGTATTCAATCAAAAAGGTCTTATGCTAAGGACAAAAAGTTTAAAAGTAATACATTTAACTACAGTCACTAATAATTTTTTTAGATGATGACGACTATCTCGATGGTGGTGACGCCATAGTTTCCGGTTGGGGCAGCACCGTTGAAAAAGGACCGTCCTCTAACATTCCCATGAAAGTAAGCCATTTATGACTCACTCTCTAGCCGCTATTATGTTCTATAAATAAACTATGAAGTGGATAAGGTAATTTATTAGCTACTTATTAATAAAGCCGTAATTTGCTGGAGCATTTAAATATATTTTTAGTACGACATTAGTAATTTTCTATTTAAAAAATTAAAAAATACTTTTTACCCCCCTTTAAAAATTAAACGTGTGTAGTTTTTTAGAATGTGATTTTTGTATGTTAAATTGGTTGTTCTTATGTTTTGACAGGCTGACGTACAGATTTGGTCTCAAGAACAATGCACGAACGCGGGCTACGGCCGGCGGAAGGTGACTCCTCGTATGATATGCGCCAACGCCCCGGAACGAGACTCTTGTACTGGAGACTCTGGAGGACCTCTACTTATGGCCCAACCGCACTTTACACTTGTTGGTAAGTTTCTTCTTAGTCGGACACTCTTGTCAGAGTGGTCGTGGTTGCACTGACGTGGTACATGGATAGGTGGTATTTGGGTCTTGAGCTTTGAGGAGGGTAGTTTTCCCGATGATTTGCTTCCATCTCGTTCGGTTGGAAGCATACCGAGTGCACTGCACTAATGTTGACTCAGTCGCCGTTTTGATAGTGTCAGTCCAGCGGGTTGGTG
>DWAJ01004987.1:0-12109 GCA_018238005.1 Eurema mandarina | reverse complement strand
ATACAAGAGTTTAATTACAATAACCTTTAAATGAAAACAAACCAACAGAATAAATTGACCAAGTCCAGACTACTAATAGATCTAGTAATTGTTCCTGATGTTGACAGTTATAAATGATTGCTTTCAAAATAATTAGCCATTTTGTAATTAATTTAATGTATAGCAAAGTGATTTAATCTGCTTGCAAATAAAATACTTTTAGATACTTGTTTTATTTTAATGACCTATTGAGAATGGTCAGGTTTTTGTCGTTATGTTTTAAAGGTTATTTTTCTATATAATTTAATTTATAGATTACATTCAGGTCACTAATCGTCAAACATCGAACCTTCAGTCAAGTTAAAATTAAAGATAATCTTAAAGACAATATTTAAATTACCTATATGGAATAATATAAGAAAAAAGTTACAATAAAAAAGAAATATTTTCTAAAAGTACTAGACGAAATTATACTCGCATATTATACTCATCAAAATCAGTAACATTCACGTCATGATTCGTGTCAGTCTGTTCTGAAAGGCGAGGACATGAGTTCGTACCAAATGGGAGTATGAAGGCACTCCGGCCACACGTCGACCTCGCCTAGCCACCATACCCAAGAATCAAAGAAATTCATTTGATTGATAGATATCGATACAAATGTTGTACAGCGCGTATTTATTATTTAAGATTTATAGCCATCGTGCGATTGTAGTGATATGTAGCCTGAATGATCTCGTTTGCGGCCTTAAACTTTATTTAGGCAATTATAATTAGTTTATTTGTGATAAATAGATATGGCAGTTTTCACCTTGGGTTGATTAATAATATTTATAGGAAAATTTTCAATTTGTAAAATTACAATTTAAAGACAACGTATACTTAACATTTTCTTATATCAAACTTACTTCAGAGTTTTAGTAATTTTAATCAGTTTCATATCTGGATCCTGCGTCAGCGACGACAAGGGTTCCGCTGATATAGCTGTCCTTTTCAGTCTAGGTTCACCCAAATGAAATACCCTTGTGTTTTCCACACCAGGCGATTTTATCACTACACATTCTTCCTCCACTTCCACACCACTTCTTTGCATATCTATCATCTGTCGTGTCAAGGGTTTAACAACTTGACGAAATTTGTCTATTTCGTTCTTCAAATATCGTATAGTAGTATCTCTATCGTCGATTTCATTTTCAAGCATTGCAATGATTTTATCACGTTTCTTCAGCTCCTCTGTTTTCTCCATTACTAATCTTTTCAAGTCCATACACTTCTTTTCCAGTTTGTAGTAATGGTCGATTTTACACTGAGTCGTGTGTGTGTGCGACATGATCACTAGATTTTAAATCACCGTTCAAAAGCCGTATTTCACTCACACACTGCAATCACCTGACATGTTTTATGAATATGGCACTGAATTTTAAATTTTATAAACGTATATAGAAATCGCTGTTTAAAGCTAAACTGCTGTTAATGTACGTTTCCTATCAGCAGTATCATCGATATGAGCAGATAAAGGAATATATGCGGATCACTCAAGGTATAAATATCATCAGTATAAATATAGACTTTTTGGAGAAGCATTTAAATGATAACAAGAAAGACTACGTACATTGTACTTAACATTTGAGTACTATTAAATGAATAATAAATTAATAGCACTCATGCGATAACTAGTGGTCGTCGTAAGATATTTTTAAATAGAAAATTTTTCTCCTTAAGGTAAACTTGGGATTAATAAAATGTCTAATCGTAAGACGTCACAATAAAGATTTGTTTTGTATAACTCCCACACCCTTTAATTCTTGGGCTTGACTTTTAATACATCTATTGTTTTAAGTGTACATTATGCAAGACGTCAAATATGCGTCTATAACTCATTCTCAATACATGCGTTGAAAGTATTCAGCACTCAATGACACAGCATTGTGGTACCGCAACTTTTTATAGGAGCCTCTACGTCACGTATCTGTCAAGTTTAATTGGCGTTTATTGAAATATTACTAACGATTTAATGAATGGAGGACTTGTTCAGGCTCCTGGCAAAGAGAGTATTTTTTGTTCATAGGAAATTGCTATTTATAAAATTGGTTTACTCATCTCATGCGTGATTCGACATTTCAATATCAAATGCTATGTTTGTGTTCGTTAATTCTTACTAATATAATATTATGTGTTCATTTAATTTCAGTTTCAAATAATTTTAATGTTATCTAAATCGAATCTAAATTACTTATAGCGATTTTTTAATAGCAAGACCATAAATCAGAAGCCATGTCTATAGCTCAGATTACTTTTTGTAATTATTCACTGACTATTTGCATGTGGGAGGATATAAATAATTAATCATAAGGTCGATTGAAACGAGTTATGACTTATCAGCTAATGCTTTATGATTTTAATTAAAAGGTCAACAAGAATATTTGGGGCACATATGCTTCTCATTTATTGTCCGACTAAGACTTAAAGCTCAGAGTCAGTTACGTTACTTTTATAGTTTAAACATATTATATATAAAATATAGGCCACCTCCTTAAATAATACGTGATATTTTAACGCTAATGTATAACTGTACCTTACTTATTATATTCCTACAATCAGTAGCAATAAAATCTTGACTGGTATCAAACATTATAAAAATTATTAACTGTCGAATCCATACAAAATTAATTTTAATCAAAATTGATAAATTGTATTTGCTGATCATATGCCTAAAAATAAATAAAGCTTCGATAAGAATATGTTGGGTTTCCCCTTTAAAACAGTTCTTTTATTTGAATAGAATTTAACTCCAAAATATACTAGAATAGAGTCTTAAAAATTACCTCTACTGATATTTGTGCTGATAGCTTATCGAAGGGATTACATCTGACATTCATCAATAATGTGACATAAATACAGGTAGGCAATGTAAACATCGACAGATAGAATCAGCTCAGTCTAAATGTCCTAGACCTGTTTAATATTACGTTGGACTTGTGCCCAGAAACATGAACCTACTTATGTATTTTAAAAAAATATTTTCAAAATATAAACGTTCAGATATTTGATACAATCGTAATATTCTTATACTCGTACTACTTCTATACGTAGTAGCCCACCAAATACTTTCAGAAACGGTAATAATTTTAATTGAAATCGATAAATGCATCGTAAATTTTAAAGAATTGTTTTGGATAGTAATTCAATAATTGAAAATGTCAATAAACTATGGGCAAATATCAGCCTACTTTAGTTTGATAAATGCTTTTGCAGCTGAAATAATGATATACCATTATGATGATAATTTAAATGCGGGCAATTTATTTCAAAGTATTATCAATGAGCCTGTACTGGCTCATAATTGAAATTTCTTTGCAGCATTAAATAACGTAGTTAATAGTAGTTGTTGTTTTTAAAAGTAATGACTTGTCGGATATTAATTTAAAATAAACCTTTTGAAAATGTTCATTATGCTTTTAATGAAATTAATCTTATGAAAAATACCGTAAAAATCGAACTCCACTTATCTGATCAGATACCACGTACAAAATTAGCGATCAAAAAAGTGAATGTCATCAGCAAATTAGAATGTATCAAAAAGCTAGATAATCTTCTTTGCTCTCAACTGACGTCACATGACGGTAAGCCTGTTAGCCGAAGTTGACAGGAGGCTAATGCTATTTATGGGTTTGACGGTATCGTGACAACGACACAGCCGAAACTATTAGGGCAGATTGCGTAATGAAGTTATCGCATTTAGAGTACCTTTTTGCTTACAGATAAGCCTATATCTAATTTCGCGTAACATGTAACTCATAGCTACGATTGAAACAAAAATTCAGATTGGAACCATGAAGAAGGAAAGGTTAACCGATACGCAACAGTTTTTCATGACGAATCGAACTTGAAATCTCAGAACTCACAAGTGAACTTAACATGACTACTTTCTAAGAGGGCAAAACCTTGACACTAATTAATGATGAATAATGTACCAATGTCCAAACCTTAAAAGAGCGTCACACACCGCTCGGAAAATAAACTAAACCGATATTGTGGTGTTTTCGTGTTAATGACACTGTGACGCGTCAGACATCTGTTAATTATTGCCGAGAATATAATCCATCTTCATTCTCGCTGGCATGTGAAACAGTAAACTCGTCATAGCCGCTAAACAATAATACTAGCCATATTTCATGTCTGTCAACGAAAAACCGAAATGTAACATTTCTAGTATACTATGTACTTTTCTTTAGACACATTTCTATTGAAGACGCAAAAAGAGCATCCCTAACCCTAACTGTGGACTAGTACACGAAGACTTAAATAAACTTCAATATTTTTAAAACATTTAGTATGATTGATAACAAAAGATAAGTAATTGGTCATTGCTTGAAGGATAATAATATCTATAATAATTTCACAACAATTTCTTCATACTTATTTATAGTATCGATTACAAATACTGGCGTTTCAATCCGGAAACTAGACGAAGGTTTTAAGATCTATGCTAGCTATCGGAAGTCAGTGAATCGTTGCGCTAAGAGATCACGTAGAAATGTTTTATTTATTCACAACCTCTGTACAATGTTTTTATTTGATTGACAATGTATTTTTACATAAAGGTCCCGCAAGGAGCTGTCCATTAGTAATGTAAAATTTTCATTGACAAAGATCTTGAAAGCATTTCGTAAATTTACTTTAGTTTATGGTGATATTCTTCATTATTTTGATATTCATAATAAAGGCAAATTCTATTATCATTTAAAAAGTGACAAATCAGCAATGGACTCGTAACGAAAGAATTTTAAAATACAATCTATATTGCATTCTCGACATTGACAATGTACATAGACATTTTTTAAAGAACAAGTATTGAATTAATGTCAATGATCTTGATATTTAGAGCAAGTATTATATTTAAATAGGCTTTCATAGTTATAAAGTTGTCAGCATTGGCACCACATTAGCATACAATAAGTATTTAGTACCAGGAAAGGTTCCCGGCTTATTAGGTGCAACCAATGAGAATATAAGAACTTTTGACGGCTCAAATTCCACTCACTGTTATACTATACTCACTGTTATAATAAGCATTCATGGGTTAAAATGCACTCTTGTTTAAATCGGATCTATTGTAGTCATATTTTTTGTCTCTTTATAGGACATTTGCAGTGCGCAAAAAAGCAAGCTAAAGAGTAGGTAGGTATAAGGCATCAAAATGTACCAACAATAATTGAATTGCTATTAAATTTGGATGATCGCACATATTCCTTGTATGAATATGCAAGTAATGCTTTAAGTCAAATTTGTGTCTATCCAAACGTCTTTTTTCTATAGATGGAAAAATCCAAATCTACTCTCGTGATTTATAAACATAAGACTGAAATCACATGATGAACACCTACTTGTGAAATTGAAGGAGTTTATTTGTAAAACGACTCACGTTCGAAAACAAACTCAAGTTATTTTTTGTCTAATTTATCCGTATGGTGCTGTCATTACACAAATCGTTACTCGTAGGTCACATTATGTCATGCATCTTGATTGTCAAGAAAATGTCATATACGACTTACGTGCGCGACCTTAAGTATGCCTTTAAAAAAGTTAAAATTTCAACGTCCAAAAATTTACAAAATTATCTGAATGTGTAAATGTAATCAATCAACACTTTCTATTCCTGAAAATACCGATGAACTGCTCAGTAAAAGTAGATAATAACAATGCTATTTTGGACAATAAATATTTATTCTACACACACTAATATTTGTACGGCCGTTGTTTTTTTGCGATTTGAACGCGGATTTTTTGCGCGTCTAACGTATGGTTCGTCGGAACCGCGCGGCTTGACTACGCGTAACGCCTTCGCGAGCCAGCGTATGCTCGTCCCAATCAGCCTTCAGAAGTTTAAACATGGAACTCTATTTAGCGCTTTTCAATATTTTCTTTTTTTTCTTTTCAGCCTGATCTAGTTTCCTGTTGGATCTGTAGATTTATTTTTTTTCTATTTTTCTTGTCAGCCTGATTTAATTTACTGCTTTTAGTCCTTTGCTCAGACTTTTTAATAGATGTTTGAAGACAAATCAAATCAATATATGTAATGTGTTTATTTTACTTGTTAAACAACTGACTAGTAGTAACTGTCAATTAATTTTAATAGAGTAATTTAAAGTGTATGATTAGAACGGAAATGTGCCAGCAATATGATCATACTAGCAGTCCGTTACGATTATTGTACCGGGATAAAAAATATCCTGTGTTAATTCAGATTCTAATCTAACAAGTAAGTCAAATCCGTTTAACACATCTTTACTTCTACTATCCACTAACCATCAATTTATTATAGTTATTTTAATTATAGAACAGAAAAATATTTTTTTATACATTGTAAAAATTAGAAAAAAAGATGAGTCGTATAAAAGGCACTTTTTTATATTAATAATATTTAAAATCTTAATAATAATTCAAATATTTGAAAGTTCCACAAGGACAAAATAATCTAAATGTTACCAGTAAAGACATAAACGCCAATTTGGATGACTAGCACTTTATTTTTAACATTGGCGCTGGAATCAGCCTTGAAACCGTTTTGCCATAAACCTGGTGAACGATGTCTGTTATAAAAAAATAGATTTCTGAGAAGATTTTTACGTTAAATAAACATTTATCAATAGCATAAGCAGTAGCTTTATAAAACATATTTCTTAATTAAAAAAAAAATAGCGAATATTTTACGCTTTCAAGTATTTATAATTTATAAAAATTAATTTATTATAAGTAAAACAGATTAATTACTTACATTTTCTGTAAAAATAACTGATAGTGAAATGAAAAAGTTAGTACGCATTCAGCACATTTAAACTTAAGGTCAACGCCATCTAGCGCGATCTGCGTAAACGTGTAAAAATTAGTTACGCTATTCAGCAGTAGATGGCGCAAATATTAAAAACCGAGGTTTACCATAGTTTTGCTTTCACTATGATACTCGGAAAATTTTATTGAGTATATAATTTAAAACAAATAAAAAATTACAATATTAAATTTTTTTAGGACTTCAACTTGCATATTGTGTCTATTTATATAGCACAAACCGTCTCCGTAATGGCACGACAGGTCAAATTGATTGCGTGGTCGTTGTTGATCAAATGATGAGTATATCCAAATAGGTCTCAGCTTGTTTATTTAGGTATTTACTAAATATAGAGTTCACGAACAAACCACGTATATTTTTATTGGTTGAGTCTGCTAAAACTTATTTTAGTAATTTAAGATAAGTCTTATAATAATACATAATATTAAAATTTACTATAGTGCATTATTTTATACACTAAAAACTTTTTTCAGTATTACGCGTGTTTTTAATATATAATATTATGTAGTTTCATTTGTTTATATTTTTATATTAAGAAGCTGATATAAAACGTCTTTAATTATTGGTACATTTCTCGTACCTTAAAATTAAATTTTAAAAGTCTATTTAATGTGTTATTATACAATAAGATAATCTTTAATGCAGTGTAATATATGATATTTCAAAAAGTTTTAATTTAAAGCGTGTCGATTCTATATAATACCACGTAAAGTAAGTATCCACATAATTTAATAAATCCCACACATAATAAATATAAATAATACCGATCTTGAGGTGTATGTAATGTATTCGCATTGTAATGGCTATAATCTTAACGTAAATTAACATAAATGGTTGACATAAAACCTGTGTATTCATTCGAAATCCTATTACAGTTGACACTAAACGTGGTGTTGATCGCGCTTTAGACAGACAGACATTCCGATTACATATCTTAATGGTAAATCAATGAAAATAATATCCAGTTTTATATAAACTTTTCAACTAATCTTTTGTTTTAAGTCTAGTATAACTAAGACGAAAAGAATAATCAAGATAGTGAAGACTATTGTAATGTTAGTTAATTAGTCGAACTTTCTTGGTTTATTACAATGTTTAAATTCAAACTTAAAGGAATTGTGACTGGCCTTTGTCAGCTGCTATAAAAACGTCAGCATTGTGATATGATAATTTGTTGTCGAGCTAATTATACTCTGAAGTTTTACTTATTAAGAACCTAAGAAAGAGCTATCATGAAGCAAACAATCATTACTTCGGCATCACTACTTAGTGCGACGTGACTCTCTGCGACATATAGTATTATGAAAGAGTATGCCTCTTTATCAATTTTTATTCCATGTACCGAAAATCTCAGTGTCGTTAAGGCATAACAGACAGACAGTAACATTCTCATATTTTATATTCTTAAGGATATCAACAATTGTTAGAAGATGATAAAATAATTATTATAAAACTAATTAGTTCGTTCCAAAGTAGAGAAAAGATCATTTCAATCAATGAATATTTATAGTCAAAAGGTTTTGTAATGTTGAATGTTTTGAGTAATTATTGTTCTCATGAAGATTTTTTACAACTACATAGTATTTTAAAGTAATGGTTACATATTCTCTACTAATATTATGAAAAAGTAAAGTTTGTATATTTGTTAAATTGTAAGGGGTAATCTCGGGATCTGAACCGATTTAAAAAATTCTTTCACCAATAGAAAGCCACATTATTTATGAGTGTCGCTATATAAACAAGTGTGTACTTGTTTAAATGCGAGTAAAACTGCGGGGCACGGCTAGTTATATTATATAACAATATAAAGGTTCCACAACAACGCGCAATTAATACACGAAGCAATAAAATATACCTTAGTATAAAATTTCCTACATTGTTATTCAACCTAACAGCGCAGTTTAGCGAACGAAATATAGGTAGATATGACATTATTATTGCTAATTTATTCCATTTTATTGATACAATTAAGATTCGTTGAAGATTGCCATGCTAATTTATTGACGAATTTAAACTTTTACACAAATTTTAAATATAAGTTAAGTGTTTTTATTTGTTGTAAAAAATGTGTAACATTTAAAAATGATGAATTTTGAACGATCTTCTTCAAAAAATTACAATTTTTCGTAACACGTAATGAAAGAATATCATTGAAAAATTTAAACGTGTTATAATTTGAATCGCTTATGCAACTGGATGCTTACGTTTTTCGACAAATATTTTATGAACCTTATAAAAATTGTCCAAACACGTAACTCGATTTGCGCTCGACATTTTAATATGAAATCTTTTCAGGGTAATTAAATGTAATTTACGTTCGGTAATTATATCTGATTTCGTTTATGGTGGTCTGGTCAGTTGACGAAAATTAATTTAACGATCATCGTAAGTCAGGTCGTTATTTTTACTTGAAATTGGTTAATGTATGAATTATTTTAGTGTCCAAGAAGTGGGACTGCTTTTTCCCGGTTACTTCTAAGACCTATTGTTTTATCTTTATTTACTAAAAAATAAATATTGTATCTAATAATTAATCTTTGTTGTCAAGAAGGTTAGCCGGGGTTATATCGGGTATATCTCCACGCACATAGTGGCGGGATCACAGGAACGTCGCTACATTCTTCCTCGACCCCACCGGGGTAGCAGGTTATAGCGGACTCGAATCAAATTAAATTAAAATCAAAGCTATACAACAAAGCCTCCTTACTAAGGGGTCTCCTTACTAAGTTTCTCAAAACATACTATTTTACAGCGTAGCTTCGTCATGGTAGGATCTTGTTGGTCAATAAAGTTGGAAGCTAATTTTCTCTCAAGGCTTTTCTGGCATACTTAAAGAGCAGTAATATAGTACTATAGTTTTACTACAATTATTAAGCCGTATTAATATGATTACTATTATACTAGTAAATACCACAATGCATCTAAAAATACTTATGCGCATACCATGCAATTACATACGAATGACATAATTATACCGATGTTACTTATGCAAAGTTAATACTTGAGCCAATGTAATAAACAAAGCTATTTGCAAATTGTTGATTAAATGTTTAATAATATTATAAAAAGACAAAGTTCGTAAATGTGTGGTTGTTTGTGACTTCGTATGTTTTGATGGAATTGTCTGGATTTATTGAAACCAAATTCATAATATTTTAACAGTATTAAGCTTAATTTTTCGAGTGTCACTTAGGTATGTATTAACCCGAAAAGTATGTTTAAATACGGGTTTGGATTTTAAGCAGATGAATGTCCAGATATAATAAGATTTGTTTAAGCCTCCAGTTCACATTTAGATGGAGGAAAAACGATATTTGGAAGATCGAAAAATTATTGTACATGTAATGTCTACGTTTGTTACATTTCTATAAGGTAACAAAATAGCCCTTTTTTCCAGTTAAAAAGTAGCCTATGCCTTATCTCAAGCTCTAGACCATCTGTGTACCAAATTTCATTACAATCGGTTCAGCGGTTAGGCCGTGAAAGCGTAAAATTATAAAAAGTTTCACCCTCTCGGGTAAACTTTTGGGGGTTGATTAAAAAAAAGTAGCCTATGTCCTTCCCCAGGCGCTAGACCTAGTAGTTTCAGCGTGATGGAAAGACAGACAAACAGACAGGCAGAGTTACTTTCGCATTTATAATATTATTATGGTATGGATGAAATAGATCACGACCTATAGTAAAATAGTCGGACACATAACATGCTACTATTTTATTAAATTAAAATGTCAATTTTCTTATGCACATTTATTTGTATATGATATTTTAACATCCTTACTATAGGTCGTTTAAATGTTTCTTATCACTAAACACTTGAATGAATTCATTAACGATCGGTGTATTCGCAATATCTTTCCTTGTAATTAACAAAGGCCGTTTGTAACGATGATTGATAAATTGATGGTACTAATAAAGTACATGCATTTATTTAATTGATAATTAAAACTATTTGACTACGTAATAACTAAAACTATGATTTGTTTAGCCTTTGTCACTTGTACCTTTCTACTATTATTACGAAATTCTTGACATCACATCCATTAAAATCAGTAAACCTGTAAAAGTTTAACACAAAAACAAACATACCCAGTTAAAATATAAATATATACGTGGTCAGAAACATTATCCTTATGAAGCCACCAGACCCAAAGATAATTGTCAAAAAGTCTGACAATAGAAACGAGATACAAACTTTGGTTTGTAAAAATGTACGCGTATAGTTGGAAAACGATCTTTTGTCTAAGAACACGATTCAACACAGCTTTTACAAAAACATTTTTCTATATTAATAAGAAAATTGTTTACAAAACATTTTACTAAAGCAATAATTTATGATAACTGTACTGCTGAGAGAAATATGCAACGTATTATAAAGACCATAACATCATAAAGGAATTCTAGTCTGTTTGTTTTAAATTTAATGTAATGTAAACAGTTCAACATTTTGCTTACGTCAAAATAGTAACGTGTATAAGCTTTTGTGAATTCAGAGGTGGGTTGAAATAGAAAAATGATTTCATCGTAAGACATTGCTTGTTGGTGCAGTGCAAGAGTATAATTAAAAAGTTTTCTCTCATCTAATCTCGTATCTAAGTGTCTCTCATCTAGTTAGAAAGGTAAAGGTACGTTAGCGAAATGATTAAAGGGTCCTACTAAATGGAACTTTCATACAAAAAATGGAGATGAACTTCAATTATATGTAAAAACTTTAACTACAAAGTTTGTAGCTAAGTTATCCAAAGTTATATTAAGCTAACTTTAAAATATGATAATGTAGAATAAGTGTTTAAAAATAGTTGTGTTTTTATTAAATTATCTGTTGATAAAAGGCCGTGGAGATATTTATTTATTACTTACAGACGAAAAAAAGTAATGTACGAGTATATAAAGCTTTAATACATTTTACTGACTTCACGTGTTTTTTTTTAATAATTAATTAGTACCCGTTGTTGTCAATTGCAAGATGCAAGTTGTTTGGTAAGAAAATAATTCGCACAAGTGTGAGTCGAACTCGCTCATGGAGGGCTCCGTACATTATAATATGTTGTAACGTATAATTTAAAAACGTAATTTAAATTTAAAATTCAGCCATTTTTGATTTTTCGTTATGTGAACCTTATTGTTTTAAAATACATTTCAAAAGTGTTACCATATGTAGCCTTGTTGAAAAAATATTATATATTTAATTTTGTCTTTGTTTGTGTTTAAGTTTTGATTTCATTAACTGTATAAAAATATGATGACCTTTTTGTTGACGGTATCTTGTTTTACATAAATTTT
>DWAJ01004986.1:0-12110 GCA_018238005.1 Eurema mandarina | reverse complement strand
CATCGGATATACACGTGCATGCAAAATTTCAGCTCAATCGGTTGAGGGCAAGTGCCTTAAAATTGAGTTATAAAATTCCACCCGAACACACAAACATACATACATACATACATACATTGCAAGTTAAGTAAAAGCTTGTAAAAAGTAGCCTATGTTTTATCTCAGGCTCTAGACCATCTGTGTACCAAATTTCATTTCAATCGGTTCAGGGGTTTGGCCGTGAAAGCGTAAAGTTATAAAAAGTTTCAACCCCTCGCGCGCTTTTGGGGGTTGATTAAAAAAATAAGTAGCCTATGTCCTTCCCCAGGCTTTAGATAGTCTAAATTTCGTTCTAATAAGTTCAGTAGTTTTAGCGTGATGGAAAGACAGATAGACAGAAAGAGTTACTTTCGCATTTATAATATTAGTATGGATTATACATTCAATTAAAAAAATCACTCGCGGCGGCTATACTTGTTTTTACACTATTTAGCGTCAAAATAATTTAATAATACGATCGTTTCATAGATTCATACGTTCGAACAAACACCCTCTGCACTCTATAACAAGTCATCCTATGAATCATATGCTTCATGCACTTAGAAGATCGAAAGATTATTTTATATGATAGTTAAAGTTTAATACGTGATTATTGCCAGGTGGAAAATCTCCCTCGCGTGTACGCACCTCGTGCGCCGGCGCACACGTGACCGTTGCGCAACAAGGTTAGATTATGTAACAACACCGGTTCTACTGTCATAAATATTGGCATAAATTTGCAATTAAATGATACAGGTCTATTGTGGTTAGATCGTAGCTCTGTGTTTAGATCAGGGCTTGTTAAAGTCAGTTCCATGGACCAGCCAGGGTAATGCTAATGATATTGGTATGGCATCTAGTCCCACGCTAAGCAGAGCTTGTGTTATCGCAACTAGATAACGGATAAATTACATATACGTTACTTTTGTAAATACATACATATAATACGTAGCAACACCCAGACTCCAGAAAAATACAAATGTAAATTACAAATATATTTTTCCGGTGTGGGGATCTTACCCACGACCCTTGGCGCAGAAAGCACATGTGCTACCACTGCGCCAAGCGGTCGTCAGCAGTATTACTAATGGATGCTATTTGGCTCTATATATATCATAGTATATACTACTAGCACTCCCCCCAGGCTTCGCTCGCATATATTATTCATGTAATATCTCTTTTAAGTCGGATCAAACTGCGGTGTGCAAATTGAATTTAAAATCGGTCCATTACTTTAGGAGTCAATCGCGGATGAACAACGTGACACGTAATTTATATGTATATATAAAGATATATGTCATCACTGAAGCACTAAGATTAAGATAGTGAACCATATTAATTCAAATTTAATAAAAGTTTTTTATAATAGTGATGTTCCTTTAATTATTAAATGTTAAAAAAATAACTTTTAAGCGGAATTGGGTCTTTCGCGTTAATAAATTCTGAATATGATCAAAACTTTTCTAGAGTTTAAGAAACTCTAATTCAGTTCGTTTGGTAAAAACCGGTTAATTTGGTTCGAACCGGTTTGAACTTCTGTTAACTGGTTATGGAATAATTTCCGTTTTTACTAGTGGTTATTTGCGATAACAATCCAATTAATTTAGGTTTAGAAATGTTGAAAATAAACTGGTATAATAGCTAGTAAATTATATTCGTCGAAGGAAGCTTAGATAAAGTCAAATAAAATTTTATTCAATTTGGCTTCTTATAGTAACACTTTTAATTCGTCGTGGTATTACAAAACAATTATGAATATCAAATTTTTAAACCTAAAGCCTTAACCCAAAAAAAACATGAAAACTAAACCGTTTACTTAGCTAAAAAATGAGATTTCTCAAGAAAAATAAATCAATAACGGAATCTCAAAGAAAAGACGTTCCAAAAATTTTTCCCGGCAATTATTCGATTACTTCTCTATGTTAAAGCCATCCACGCTGCATCACATCAACGATTAATTATTAAATAAAATAATTTTTAACAAAAAATAAACCGACTTCAAACTAAAAATCAAAAAATAAATTTGCTTCCCACAAAGTTATACGCATTTTCATGTAGTATATAGAAATGATTTAATAGTTATTTCATAATTTTGAAGTCGGTTCCAAGTAAATGCTTATAAATAAAAAAAAAAAATTATTAAATCATTTCTATATACTAAATTAAAATGTTATGTATGAAGGAATTAGCCAAATTGGTCCAGGCGTTGCTGAGTTATGTACCCGCTAACACATTTTACGATTTTTATACTATAGATAACTATCTACTAACTTGTAGCATCTCGATGCGTTCCCATGAATACATCCAACCGTAAAATCATTACATGTGCGTCGTGTATTGAATTCCGCGAATCATTATCGGTTAAACCTTGTCCGCAAATAACGGAAGGTTACATGAGTTTGTTTATCGCTGGGAATTACATCCGAACTGGGACGTTTACGTGGTGTAATATTAATTGAATGAGGACGAGAACATTAGCGGAAACAGGCGTTCTTGTGTGATACTAGACGGTTTTGGTAAAACACATGCGCATGATGAAACAGTGCATTCTGATATATTATCAGATACTAGCCGTGCCCCGCGCAATTCCCGTTCCCGGGGGAATACCGGGATGAAAAGAATCCTATGTTAAGTCAAAGTAAATTCAAAAGCTCATCGGTCCAGCCGTTTTTGCGTGAAAGAAAAACAAACATACATCCATACAAAAGTTCTCACAAACTTATATATTTGTAATATTAGTAGAATAAGTAGGATATCAATACATGCATTAATAAAAGCATAAAAAGCATATGTAAAAGCGGGTTATTAATATACTAGCTGTTGCCCGCGACTCTGTCCGCGTGGACTTTCATATACACTTTGACCCCCCCTTCCCCTCTTAAAACCCTTTTCTTCAGTTAAAACGTAGCCAATGTCCTTCCCCAGGCTCTAGACCATCTGTGTACCAAAATTCGTTCTAATCGGTTCAGTAGTTTTAGCGTGATGGAAAGACAGACAGACAGACAGAGCTACTTTCGCATTTATAATATTAGTATGGAGTACGAATTTTCGACAAAGTCAAACATATTCAACTAGGTACCTATATAGTAACACTTGAATCGTCATAGCATTACATACTAGAAACAATTATGTACCGCCGGTTCGGAAGACAGTTCTACAGAGAAGAAAAAACAAGAAACACTGTTAGTTACTTCAAAATATAAAGGTACAAATGACAAGATCACTTGTAGAATATTTAATGAACACACTAGGCGCTGCTTCAGGCTATCCTATACAAATTTTACTAAGTAGGTACAATAAGTTCAAATACTATTACTCGTACAACATGTTTTTTTTTAATCTTATCCAGTAAAACGTCGAAAACTTCTATCTTATTATATTATCTATATTAAAGATATTAATAGCTTGCTCTATCACAGTTTTCACAAAGGTTTTTATAGACTGGTTATAGATACTTTACCTCAGTAAAAACTACACACAGTACAGATTTTTTATGAAGTTCCTATATTTTTATTCAAAGTCAAAGTCAAAAGTATCTTTATTCAATTAGGCTACATATAGTAACACTTGAATAGTCAGGTATTACAAAACATTAACCACCGGTTCGGAAGGCAGTTTCTACAGAGAAGAACCGGCAAGAAACTCTGCTAGTTGTTCTTTTTAACCCCCGACGCAAAAAGAGGGGTGTTATAAGTTTGACGTGTCTGTCTGTCTGTCTGTGGCATAGCTCGTGAACGAATGGACCGATTTCAATTTAGTTTTTTTTGTATTACAGGTGTTTTACGAGCGAGTGTTCTTAGATATGTTTGATGAAAATCGATTTAGCCGTTTAAAAGTTATAGGGGGTTAGGTTAGGGAAGAAAAACCGAATGTCTGCAAATATGCTCAAGTGGGGTATCAAATGAAAGGTTATAAATTGTACAACACAAAAAACAACAGCTTTAATAAGTTTGACGTGTCTGTCTGTCTGTCGGGGGTTTTTAAAAATTTCTAATTTAATATTATTAAAATAAGAACATACAATTGTAGATATAAACAAAAACTCGACTATTATAATATTTATACATGGAAAAAGTCACCGTCCTACGAGCGTTAAGAAAAATATCATTCCAAGGGTTTTTGTCTTCAATATATTTATTTAATGGATACTACGCCTTTTTAATTAGAATTTTTTAACGAGGCTTGGCTAGTTCTGATGTGTTAACAAAAGTCTTTATTGTACTAAGTTATAGATATATTATGTAGTATATATATGTGTGTTAATTAGACCAGTATTCTATTCTATTCTACCTCTTCCTACAATAAAAAGTTTAATGAAGTAAGAAGAAAGCATATTGTTTGCTCCACGGCAAGTTTCCGGAAAACATTTACTAGGAAATTCTCTTGTTTCCGGCATAGTTACCTATATAATAAACTAGCTGTTGCCCGCGAATCCGTCCGCGTGGATTTTCATATAAACTTTGACCCTCGCTAAGTCCCGTTCCCGTAAGAATTTTGCAATGTTCTGTTGCAACTAATCTTTAAAGTTAAAGTTAAAGATTACTAAGGTACCTGCATGCCAAATTTCAAACGTCTAACTTAAGCGGTTTGGATTTTTCATACAAAAGGATTTCCCCCCTAATTCCCGTTCCCGTGGAAATTTCGGGAATTCCTTTCTTAGTGAACCTCTAGAGAACCTAAGCTACGTCACTTCCAAATTTCAAGTGCCTACGTTTAGCCGTTTAGGCTGTGCGTTGATATGTCAGTCAGTCAGTCAGTCAGTTTATCCTTTTATATAGATAGATAGCTTAAATAAAATTATCAAATTCTACTCATTTAACTAGCACAGATGTAAAAATAAAATTTTTAATTGGGTCCCGACACATAGTTAATACTTATGACTCGACAAAAAATTATTATCTTTGCACTGATTTATTATCTTACATTAATACACACTTACTAACACTAATTCATATACACTAACACATACACACAACCACATACACAAAACCTATTCTATTATGAAAAAATAAATGTTCATAGTCTTGGGTGGGAGCCTGGAGTTCCGTAACACAGGTTTGTTCCTAGTATGGACTCCTATCTCTCACAAAGGTGTTTTATAATGTTAATATGTGATCTCTATTATTGTGTGTGTAATACTTTTGTTTCCTTTGTAAAGAGAAAAATAAATGATTAGTATTATTAAGATACCATTATTTTTTGTGACTTTTTTCTGTATTGAGCACATGTGCATTCTTAGCGCGTAATTTAATAAAACAAAAAACTATTAGAGCACATTGTGACCCTTCGTTTGACAATCTGAATTCCGCCATAAACCCGATTGGGGCTAAACACGATCGCTTTACGAGTACACAACAATAGGAAACAATAAAATCAACACATTAAAGTGTTCTATTACAAAACAGAAGACACTCAGATTGTGTAGTTTAAGAGCTTGTGGCGAACAAACATACATATATTTTTCATTTTTTTAGTGACGCGTTTAATGAAACGTATACCTCCTTGAGCTAATGTTAGTCTATAATATTAAAAATTAGTCACCAAATGATGCATAACGCGATAACAGCTGAACCTATTTTGATAGTTATTTTTTAGACTATTCCTTTAAATATGATGATTGTTCTTACAATGAGAAAAAAAGATGTAGGCGTACGATAGTTACAGTGGAAACGAAGTCATGTCGGGCCAGCTAGTTATATACTAAGCTATATAAAATATATGTTTTAGTATGTTTTTTGATTAAAAGACCGGAGCTATAAACTAAACAATGACTAAATCAATTTAACATTTTGAGTGAAATCGACGAAAGATACGGCTTTAGATTTTATGAAATAAATCATATAATGTCGTACGTCAATGAAATAAAACCTAATAATTTAATACAAAATTTATTCAAAAAAATAGGTTTAATTTATTTCCTTCACCGGCTCTTAGCCTACAGCAATAGTAATGATGGATTGGTGTGTGCCCTCGGATTTGCCTGCTAAACAATCACTTTTAGCTTTTAAGAGGGGATGATCCGTTAAATTTGCGGTACTGGAGTCGATATCGGTTTCATCTCATTATAGATATTATAAGAGGGTTTATTGTAATACTAGCTAAAACGCGCGGTTTTTCATTTGGAGGGTTTTTAGTAGTTATGCTATATGGAACGAAAAGTTTTAATTTTTAAAATAGCAAATGTTTCTTTTGAATACGTATTTCTTCTTTTTAAAAGATAGTTTAATGTGATATTGGTAGTTTTAAATAGTTTTTTTTTATTTTAAAGAACACTTCAACATAAACATATACAACAGTATATTTATTTTTTTATGATAGCAAGTGAGGAGACACACTATTCGTCGGATCCTGATAGTTATGATCTGCCAATCTGTTATTTATTAATATATGCATTAATAAAAATGTTAGATTTAACCAAAAATCTAAATTCCAAATCTTTTTCACAAACATCGTAATTTTCATTTCATATAAAAAATATTTTCAAGTAAAAACAAATTAATTACACTTACATACACATGGTACTTTTATAACATCATTAAATGTATTATAATAAACCCTTTTAGCTGAAATATTCGTCAGAAGACGTTGTTTGTTTTAACTCAATTTTAGTATCGTGTTACAGGGCTTTTGAAAAAAATCTGCGCCGCCCGCCGGCTCTCAAACTATTTTGTTTATTTTCTACCCCGCCGTGTGGTATAATTTTGATTATCACTCGTAATATGGTGATTCTTTGTAGAAGAGTCTGTGACCCCTACTCGCTGCGGTAAGACGGAACACAGTGGGGTTTCAGTCGGTACAAGTATGACATAGCCTATGGTTCTTTTCTCGAGATCCATGGGAATCTTCAAGGGATTTGCCGTGTCAAAAGTTTTGGGTGTGCAAGAATATCTATACAACGTGTAACAGAAATGTGTCGTAATATCTTTGCGTGATGTTCAGATGCTCATAGATATATACATTAAGTCCCCGCATTAAATTAAACATATTTGAGATTTTTTATTTCATTAATTCATCAATAAAATCGATAATATGAAAATCAAAACAAAAGTTTTGTAGTCAATAGAAATAAAAAAAAACCAATATCTTGATAATAAATAGTTCAAATTAAATGAATTTTTATTACATTTATTATATATTACAGTTGTATAATATATTTAGTTGTTGTTATACAGCACATGAATTGTCATTATTGTAGGGTCATTTTAATTCAGTAAAGTATATGTATAGATAAGATTATAATAGCCTACCAATATATAATAGCTAGGTAAAGTTTGAGAATCTTAGTCTGGGCATTAGCGGGACGACTATCAAGCAATAGTCGTGGGCCGGATGCGACGCGTAAATATAACGTGCTACGGACAAAGAAATAGAGTCGAAATTATTATCTAATTATGTAGGTAAATAGAAGTCAAAATCAAAGTGAAAGTCTTTCATTGTCATTTTGCATAGTTGGTTGTGTTAATAATCTTTTGGTACTTTAGCTACAATAGATTAATCTTTTTGTCGTTTCTTTGGAATAAGTATTTAACATTTAAAATGCCGTTAATGAATGAAATAAAAAAAAAACACGAACAGCAAAAAATTATTGCCAAAAATTATATGCAGTGAAATAAAAAAATAGTCCCATCTCTGTATACCACTTAACAAATTAATTTTTATAATGGTTAAACTGGAAAATACCAATAGCTAATTAATTTATCTATTGAGAAAAAAATCATTAGTTAATTTCATCAGCATTCAAAATATACTTGGAACAAAATAATTTTCCCTAATAAACCTAGTACGGACGACTCCACGCATCTCGACTTCCGTTTAACAAGCGCCAATAATTTAATTAAAATAACGTTAAAGACGTCAATCGCATGTCCTAACAACCCATCTATCATAGCCAGCGCTATTCATTACACGATTCAAGTCACGCGAAACTCGACCCTAACGACGAACATTATAAAAATTCAGCACAGTTTCATATAAAAATTATTATAAACAAAAACCTATTTTCGTTATTTTCCCCAAAATGATAGGCTTAAAATAGTGTTAATGTGTGTTTAACGTGTTAAGGAAGTAGCGTTTAATCGTTTTTAATGTGTTTTTTATATCCATAATTAGGTTCTAGTATGGGAAGGGGTGAGATTAATAGTCCCTTTATTGTTCTTGCGGATTTGGGTTGGACATTAAAGGTTTGGAGTTCAAACTTTAGGTCACACGAGGCAGTTGTTGTTTTACTAAGTTTGTAGCTCTCTTTTTAATAAGTTGGACTTATGGATATTACGTCACTCTCAGAGAGAGCAAAAAGAATAAAGCTCAACGGTGTTGCTTGTACGTAAAAATATGACTAATAATACATGCATATAAAAATGTATATATAATATATGTTTCGATATTTGTTTATTATGACGTTGTAAGGAGAAATCTCTGGATTTAAAGAACTGATTTTAAAATTTGTTTACTTAGGTATTATATAAAGAGATTATTCAAGTGTTTGAATAGTCTTTATGTGATTCCGACTTTTTTTGAAAAAATAATGTTACATGTTTTTAATGAAGTAATTAATTTTAAAAATCTTATCCGGTTACAAAACTCGCTTTAAATAAAATAAAAACAAAATTCAATTAACCTCTACATTTCCGAAAGCGTTCAAATTTAAAACAACAAATAATTTAACCTTTTCATACTTAAAGATATTTTTTAATTAAAAAAAAACTTGAAAAAGCAAATTAGCTAAGAATTAGCCACGCCACTTAGCTAATGGGCAAAACAATTTTACAAGTAGTCGAGACGCAAAAAAAATATACCATATTTACCCTTACTATGAATATATAGATTTTTGGTTCGAGTTTAACTCACTATTCTGATAACTTGTTGGTTTAACACTGTCACGTAAGATTTTTGTACTTAGTACATTTTTTGATATACACCTTATTCTTTAATTGATAACACAACTCGTTTAATTAGTCGTAAATCTGACTTATGATTTTTTGATATTTTTCGTGTTAGAACATATCATTTAAATATAATCGTTTGTTGTAGGTAGTATTTTCAATTGACTAACGTTAGCTATTTATAAAAATGTTGTATGAAATTTTATTGACCTATACTGAGATATAATGGAGAAATTTTACCAACTTACACCAAGATATAACAGATACTTAATTAACATATATCTCAAAACTCACTAACCACTCACTTCGAATTCACTTCAGTCGAGTGGCAAGTAGTAAGGGTGCAATAAGGGTGCGTCTAGACAATCACCCCGTTGAGGGTCAGTCGGCGTCTTAGTGCAAAGTGTCTGACATCAGACATGTGTGTAGGTGGTCTTAGCCATACATGCATACTTAATTTTTGACTTCAGACCTTTAGATGAAAAATATATGCTTTTTTAAAAGTGGAATTAAAATTCTTCTGAGATAAATAAAATTAAGGTTGATCTTGCTAATCTTAATATATACATAAATCTCGTGTCACAATGTTTGTCCTCAATGGACTCCTAAACCATTTACCCGATTATAATAAAATTGGCACACCATGTGCAGTTTGATCCAACTTAAAAGATAGGATAGCTTTCATCCCGGTATTGCCCCGGGATGGGGAATTACGCGGGTGAAACCGCGGGAAACGACTAGTTATCTTATATGTTGTATTATCGCGCCACGCGGTTTTAACTGTCTTTTCGTTTCCGTTTCAATACTAGATATAAAGTATCCTATGAGTTAAACGAAGCTGTAATCTATCGGTGGGTTGCCTGGAAGAAATGTGTTAAAGTCGCTACTAAAAAGGCCGCCATTTTCACAAGTAAATATAACATACCCTTAAAACGCAATAAATAAAAATACGCATTTAAGTAACTGCATTTCTCCTTTTGTATATTTTTTACTACGGGCAATAAAAATCATAAATAAATAAATATGCCATACTTTAGTCAATACCATTGTAGCGACCGCTATTCATGCGCCGAGTCTGAATCGCGCTTACGATATTTTTCCGAGACTTAGCATATAATATACAACTTCTCGACATCGAACCATCGGGGCCTAACGCCCGGCCAGTCAGTGGTTCGACTGGTCGAGGGTCCTCCCTTTGGTTCAGAGGAAGGTTACATCCTACCTTCCTTCCACCATTAGTACACATTACATACACCATTTAGTAGTTTTTCCATGAAAAAGCAAAAATATAGAGCTAGCTACTAACTAGCAAAGAACAGTCTAACAGAGGTTGTTTGAATTAACAGCATAGCATTCGCATTAACATATTGATGAGAAACGCATAAACCGAAAGTGATAGGAAACAAATGTGCAAACATAAACACGTTGATGGGAAACACGGCGATATAATGTCATTAAATAATGACTTAATGAGTTAATGACTCACACACAGCTCGGCCGATGTGAATTGTAATGCACTTTCGATAATTCGCACATGCTATGCTATTTTTATTGCTTTTGCTTTATTAAACAATGATAGTATAGTGAATGATGTTATACACCAACAAATTAACCGAAAAAGTGTTCCGCACAGCAGCGGCAGCACCCATACATACAAGTCAAAACATAGAATAGAGATAAATGATAAAACCAACAAGAAAAAAAAGAAATATCTAAGTTTGTCAGTTGCGCGTGAAAGCACCGGTAACCAATCACCTAAAGGTAAGATGTTCTAATTAGGATGTTTTCTGCTTAAAAAAATAAAAATGTTCGTCAATTTAAATTTCGATGGTGAATCTGACGTTACTGGTTATTTATAAGCACAATTTAAAAAAGGTGTTCTTAATTTTAAATTAAGAATAAATTATTTTATACACATGTAATTACGTGTGTTCCATCGTTTCAGCGGGAGCCGATGAAGCGAGCAATTGTCGTGTTTGTTTGTTCACATTTCCGGAGCACGTGTTCACGGTAACTCGAACTTATTAACGCTCTTGTGGTGGCTTTTATCGATATTATTGTTACGTATTAAAAAAGTAAATAGATTATTTCGCGTATAATTTTATATTTATCCAAGGTATGTTTTACTCTTTGGTAAATTATAAGAATTTGTGCAATTTGTTTATATAATCCATAATAAAAGGTCTATTTGTTAGTCGTACGTATAAGGTACGACATTCATGCCCTGGGCAAAACTAATTAATTATTAGAAAACTTTGACCATAGTAATCTTTACAATTGTCAGTGCAAATATTTATTTTAATAATTCAAGTATTGAAATTTAAATACATTTTTACAACATCTAATTATCTGAATATTAATTTCAATTATAACGATTTACACCAAAACTTAAATGAAACATAGCATATTATTTTTAAATAGAAACAAAGAATAATTATCGACATCGGAGCACATCACTACGCATCCTGGCCAGGATAAGCGGTAATGCAATGTTTATGTCAATGATCATTGTACATCTCTCGCCGTTTCCTTACTAATAGCAATGATTTAACGATTTATTCAAGTAGCTTTTACGGTAGAAACCGCATTCGAATTTATTCCTTAAACTTATTTAATTTATTTTTTTAAATTATAAAATTTTAAATCGACATAAAACATTTTTTTTATAAAGACACTGGCAACTTCCATTTTTAACGGCATGTCATTTAAAGAATAAAAAATTAAGTAATATAATAATTACGAAACACTGGCACATTATAAATAAGACACAATAAAAGATTTGAATATTATTTTCTTTATAAGATTTAAAAATAGAATCATATAGCTTTAGCTGGCACATAATAAATACGGCACAAGAAGGCTGGGTAATTGTAAAGTCAGTACACACGAGTTAAAGTGTATAGCGTAACGGGTATACAACAATTAAGAAATTAACACACTAAGTAATGTTACCAGATAATATTTAAAAATAGAATCATAACGCTCTAACTGGCAACTAATAAATAAATTACAAGACGTCTTGTCATCTTTTCGTTTAAGATTTGAAAATAGAATATTTACGCCGGAGCTGGCACATCTATACTTCTATACTAATATATAAAGCTGAAGAGTTTGTTTGTTTGTTTGTTTGTTTGTTTGTTTGAACGCGCTAATCTCAGGAACTACTGGTTCGAATTGAAAAATTCTTTTTTTATTGAATAGACAATTTAT
>DWAJ01004985.1:0-12110 GCA_018238005.1 Eurema mandarina | reverse complement strand
AAAATTTTAAAATCGCTTCAGTAGATCCCGAGATTACCCCTTACAATTTAACAAACACACAAACTACTTCTTTATAATATTAGTATAGACAAACTATTTCGATGTTCCATCAAACCTTTTTAATATCAACCTCTTTTTTGTAAAAAAAAAAATACTGGCAACTAACTTTTTTTATGAAACATAACATAATAACGTCACAATTTGATTGTCAAACGAGCGATGTACATTGTACACGAGACGACGAAACGGCGGAACGGCTACACAATATACGATTACAGGATGTTGCAAGTCATAACGTAAAAAGCTCGCATGTGTCTCTCACAGATGTCAATCGACCCCTTTACTTTTTAATACAAATCATTATATTGCTACTAAAAACTGTTCTATTCTTGAAAAAAATCTATTTTTGAATTAAGTTTTTTTTTAATTTAAAATTTGAATCATTCTATTTGCATAAGAACGCAGATGCAATTTTGAAGTTCGAATATTGAAAACGCGGTACGAAATCTTTGCTCTATTCAAAATTATTAAAAAATAAAAATAAAAGTTTTTCAGTACTAAACACCCAGATAATGCCTATATTCTTGCAAAAGTTTAAAATATTCTATTTCAAATTCATTCATCATTTTAAGCTAAGCTTAGCGTATCGTGAACGAAGCAATGAAATCAAGAACTGTGCAAGAAATGTACATTTAAATTTAGAATCTACCATTAGTTAAAATTCTCCAAATTTAAAATTCTCATAATCATATCTAATATTCAAATTCTGAACGCTCTTAAAATTCCATTAATTCGAATTTTGAACGTTGTTAAATTACAATTAATTCGAATTTTGAACATTGTTAAATTTGAATTAAAACCGAATCGTTAAATTCGAATTACGTATTCTAAATTCGAATCAAGACAAATAGGTGGTAAGTGACCGTATTTATCAATTTATGACGTTTCGGGGTAGCCGGTGCTCGGTAGCCGCGGCCCGCGGACGCGACACGTCTAGCTATTTGCGGAGAGCGCTTTGTTTGTTGCGAGTTGCGAGCTACAAGACATTATGCTTTTTGTTATGTTATGTCATTCTATGTAATAAATTATCTATTATTAGTAAGTTCTGAGGTTTACATTTTAAGGGTACTCTTTCGTGTGTTTGTAACAAAAATGTCTACTAAATTAAAACAAAACTATAGATAAGGTAGAATTTTTTCTTGACTACATAAATCTAAATGTAATTTTTAATAGCGGGGATTACTTTACGTTTTAAAATGTTATTAAGGTAGTTCTCTTAAACCTATAACATTAATTATATTATAATCATTTTAAATTTTATTAATTTGTAATAAAATAATTTGTAAGACGGACGCACAACTACATACTTATAAACCATCCACACAACATTACCTACAGACAGACAAACGCTTTGTAGCAATAATTAACACATCTAATTTAATCCTGGAAAGTTCCAGGATAAGCGCGATGCGTGTCGCCTGAATAATGTACAGACGCATAAATAACAATATTTCTCTTAGAACAGTGATTATTAATTAACCTGCGCCCGCGCATATTAATCGCGGAATGCGCACCTGTCCCGCTTGCGTTGCGTTTCTTTGTCAATTTTAAGTGAAAAAAAATCGATCGAATAATCTACTCTAATAATATTATAAAGAAGTAAAGTTTGTGTGTTTGTTGCATTGTAAGGGGAAATCTCGGGGTCTACTGAACCGATTTTAAAAATTCTTTCACCAATAGAAAGCCACATTATTGCTGAGTGTCATAGGCTATATAAAAAAGGATTGTTAACATTATGCCCAAGAAAGTTGGCACGGGACCGCTAGTCTACTTATAAAAGCTGTAATTATAGCCATAAGGTATTTTAAATTATTAGTTATTACTATTGATAAGTATCAAAAAAAAAGTTACTATTTTTGCAAAACACAAGTTAAATGATACTAATTACAAATATGATGTATATTCTACAAAAAAACAATGCGATTAAACTTTAATATGTAAATACTTCTTAATTAAACCGACATTCTTGAAATAAACATGGTCAAAACGAACAAAAACATGTTTTAAAACACGCCGATCAATAAAAGCATTGGATAAGAAATGATCAATAAATAATCATCTGTGTTCTGCGCGTACGCACACAGCCGCGCGATCGCCTTAATCTCTAATAGACTACAGAAAGCGAATCTATAAATCGCATTTTTCGCAAACGCATAAAATAACTCAGTATTGCATTGTAGAGCAGACAATAGCTCTCCCGCTCCCGCGCGCCTTCCCTCTCGCTCGAGCGCACGCGCCGATGTCACACTTCGACAAAAACGCAACAACGCCACCGCTCTAATCGCCGATTCTAACTTTTATCCTCTCATTTTACAGCTCATATTCACGTAACGTTTAACATAAAAATACGCCTTTTGTATAAACGTACGCGTTTTACGTGGCGGTGCTGCGACACGCGCGCCGTCCCGCTCCCGCGCGCTAGCGCCGTCTCTCTCGCGCGCACGTCAATGCAGTTTATTGTAGACATTAATGTCTCTGATTACAAATGTAAATTTTCAGCTCGCGACGGCGTTGGTCGGCTTTTTTCTCATCGATATCTCTTTATGGTATTAAATTGTTGCAGAATTAATAGCGGACGTTCACTTGTAATGTTTAATGCGTATTGTTCGTGTGTCTTCAGTTCGCGGGACTTTAATCGGCGAACTGATCTTTCCGAATGCACTGCATCGCGTCAAACAGAGATTAGTGTTTTGGCTCGCTGAATGATTGAAGCGAGTGCCTAATACTCAATTGATTTATGTGTTATATGCAAATAATCCACTTTGATGTGGAGACTATGCAACAGACTAGCGACAAAAGTGCAGTACAAATGCCTACTTGCCCATTATTCTCATAACACTTTATTTATAAGTCCGGCCAGTATCAGTTGGCATATCCGTCTTGCTGGTTTCGCGTAAATGCAACGGCGCGGACGGCACATCGTGGGTCTCGTACAACTGGTGCGCTTCACAACGGTTTCCCAACCGAATACCATTCGCAAAAGATCTCACACGGCTGCCAATTTTCAGAAAGACAGACCTAAAATAATTGCTGCAAACGCGCCCTATTTCGAGCCAGCGTACAACAGTTTAGATTTAATTCTAGACGTAGGTATTATACGTTCGTTCTGTTCGACCGACTCCATTGACAGCCGATAAATTTAAATGTTTTGTTCGAAATTCGAATTGTCAATTTGACACATTTCTTGGGGCGACGCGACGCGCGTTCGAAATTCAAAACTTTGATACGATTGAGTTAACATTACGCGTTCTAATTAGTGTCAGAAAATGTTAACGTCAGAAAAAGATCGGCTGTTGATTTTTTTTAATTTAACATAAGATGAAGGTATTCGAATCTTTCGTTCTCTTTACTATCGTTGTATCAAATTTATTCAAAATAATTAATAAGTTAAGTTCACTATAAATTCGCGACAGACAGAAATACCAAAATACATATATATTATTTGTTCTACTAAATCAATCGTGCTCTATAAAAGAAAGAAACAATAGTTTTAATTAACTCCCTATAAATTTAAAATCGTCTGTTTTGCGTCTAGTCTGACAATTATGATATGTCACAATTGATGGTACTTTTAATATAACCAGACTTGGCGCAGGCGCAGTCGTAACTCATAATATGTCTATGCCTGTGTTAGTGTACGAATAAACTTAGATGTGAAGTGATTTTAACTGTAGAAGAAGAACATCGTAACACAGCTTGAAATATGTTAATATTTTTGATCGTGAACAAAAAAAAAGTTAAATTAAAAAAAATGTGGTTGCCCACTATATACGCTTTAAATAAGGCTTCTAGTATTAATAATAAGTATTTTTTTTTTTTCAAAACAATTTTTTTGAAAAAACTCGCGGTTACAACTCGTAAATACCTATTTTTAAAATAGTCGATAGAATGAGCCGCTTTCGAAATAAACAGTATAATTCCAGAGACATACAAACAAACTGTCCAACATAATATTAATATAAATAAAATCGACATTTACTATTGTATCCGCATTCCACCAAAAGACATGTCTTAGACAGAATTGGATTTAAAAAAAAAACAAAACAATAAAACTATTGCAAGTAAAGAGAATTCCCATATCTCCGCCTTGCCAAGAGAAACTGCCAAAAACTATATAGAACTGGGGGATTTGTCTGTCCATCCGTACATTGATATATTGTGACAGATAGATGTGGTAATCATTTTAAGATGTTCTTAATCTAATGAGATTCGTCATTTTAATTTTTTGCTGAATTTTTACTGTTTAAAATGTATTACGGAATCGTTGAAATTAGCTTAGTGAGGATTGCTTAATAGATCAGAATCTCTAAAAAGCTAAGGCCCATGAGGATCTTCATAAAATGGGGATGCCCATGGGCCTTTAAGGAAAAGGACCTAATACCTAATATCGGAATTCTAAGGACCAAAACTTATCTGGGTTTCTTCTAACACATTTGTCTTGTATAGTCCACTAGTATGAATAAGCTTAGATAAGATCTATTATAGCTTATGACATATAACATATACATATTATTATTGATGATTATACATACGCAGTTATCTTTTTCCGGGATACAAAGTATCCTAAGTTTTTCTCTGAAGTCTTATCTATCTGAAAGAAAAATTTCATCCAAATCTATTCAGCAATCTACGTGAAATAGCACACATACTTACATACATCTTCACAAAATTACGTGTTCATTATATAAGTATGATATACTTTAAGTTTTATTTATAAAAAATTGTATTGTAATGTCTGTCTGTCCATCTACGTCTACCACTAAATATTTAAAGTATCTAAATGAAATGCGAACCAATATCTCAAAAATAACGAAATAAAAAAGATCTGAGGTCAATACTTGCCCTCAATGTAATATAGTCTAAGAGCTTCGAACTCAATTGATATATTCGTTTTATTGTTAATCAATGTCCGTTTGTTGCTTTTTTCTTTTGAAGAGTGATTCCATCCATACACGTTGTTCAGACGATTAAGGTTAAAGATACACTTGTTTTCGAAAAGAAATGTTGACTTAATATGTCACTAACTAGCTCCGATACACAACTTGTATTTATGTTTTTATTAAAATACATATAGTCTGCGACACGTAATTCTTTATAATATTTGTATAATTATAATAAAGTTTTTTTATAGGTTCTATTTACTTTCGTATTGCCGATATCGGGTCCATAATACATACTGTATTATGATACATACATGTATTTTCTAAATAATTAAATAAATGTAGTGTCTTGTGTATCGTGTCTAAATAATTTGCTTTTAAATAAATGTTTCTTTCTTTCTTTTTTTTATTACAATACAAATCTAATCAGAAAAATCGTTCTAATTTCAAAGTAAATTCAAGCTCTTAGCCTATACGCTCGAACAATTCATAATTCCATGTTCATATTTATGGCAACTTTACATTATTCCAGAAACCACTCCAGCCGGAACGGGTTATCGCAATCCACATATATCTAATTGTGATGGAATGACGCTACCGGACTCGTTCATTTTTATCGATATGGAATATTATCATTTTATCCATTTCTTGTTACGAATTCTCTGGAAAGGATGTGAAAAACATTGTCAAGTACAAGTAGCATTTATATGACATTTTATTGGTTAGCTTCGTTTCTACGTAAGAGGGAATTTTTTAAATTAATTAATATTTATTTGAAAATAATTTCGATATTATTGAGTATTTTTAATCTGTTCTATTTTTAGTTTCTATAAATCGATTGTCGACATGACACTTCTGGTATAGAGTCTATACTCTATGGCCAGAAGTGTCATCTATATGCACGAACATTTTTCTGTACCGAATGTAATGGAATATTTCGTAACAGTTCAGTAACTTGATCCAGTCGAACACACCACAACGCGACAATTACATTAGCACACAATGACAACGACAGAAAGAAAGCAAAACGCCTTTTCTAAATTCGTATACAAAGCAGCGTTCGAAATACGAAAACGTAACAGCCAATAGCACTAGAGCGTATGCCAAAAAGCCAAAGCGACACAAACAATTAGGAATGCGTTCTATTCCAAATTCAAAATACGAATTTAAATTTGGAATAAATTATTGCTCGCGGAAAAGTTGCTATGTTCTGCTAATTCGTTTCGAATTTGGAATTTTAAAAAACGTCTTGTAGATTAATTTACAGCGACGTAACGACTTTAGTTTAATTTCATTTTCGAACTATTTGACGTACATAGATTTAAAAGCTTAATTCGAAATTCAAAATATGTTGTAATAAGACGTATTGGAAAGTAAGGTACGTATTTATATCGTGTAAATGTCACGGGAACAAAGCCGGCGTCTATTTGAGATTGATGAGTAACGAATCTGTGAGCGGAGGGAAGCCGCTTGCGCAACCGCGACGTCGGATTACCGTATTATTTTCGGTAAACGATACGTATCTAAGAGTCAACGTTCCGTTTAATGCTGTAAGTATGAAATAAGTAATCCTGACAGGCGAAACGATTTTGGAATAACTGTTTTTTAAGTGGAATTATATCGCTCTAGAATTCTTGACAGACGTTGATTTGATTGTGAGAATGTTAGTTTTGAATTCCTACGAGATTATAATTATAAGTGTATGGTCGTTCTAATAGGATTTAAAATGTTTTTTAATACGAGTTATGTATTAATACAATGGTAGATACCGATATTGGTGTTTACAATTCTATTGACGACCGCTTGGCGCAGTGGTAACACAACTGCTTTCTGCGCGAAGGGTCGTGGGTTCGATCCCCACACCGGAAAAATATATTTGTAATTTACACTTGTATTTTTCTGGGGTCTGGGTGTTTCTATGTCAATACATAGCATATAACATTTTCTTTTGAAAATACATACATACAATATGTATGTATTTTCAAAAGTAAAGTATGTATATGTAATTTATACCCTTATCTAGTTGCCATAACACAAGCTTCGGCTTGGCTTGGAACTAGATGGCGCTGTGTATAAATGTCCTGAAAATATTTAGTTATTTTTTTATTCAATGTACAGGTACAATATGTAAAATCAATTCCAAATAAAATAATAATGCTTACAGTATTGTCATAAGAAACTGGCTAACCTTGTCCGTACATCGTATTTTGGAACTCGTTCCAACACCGTTTCGTGGTACAAGCAGCCAGCACCATACTAATGCCATAAAACGTCGCACCAATATCAGCGTTCAATAATTACCGAAGCCCGCACGAGTTTTTGATCAAGCAAAAGAATTTGCGGCCCATTCGTCAAAAATAAGAAAATAATTAATACACGTTTCGGAACGCGAAGCCGAGCGTTTAGCCGGCACAATAAAACAATACGAGGCTAAACAAAACACAGAAAAATATGAATTCCAATCGAAACTGCCGCGGGGAGCAAACATGCCGGATTTTAAATGAAATAAAATATAAATACCTTTCGCGAGCGAAGATTCTTACATTTTTAATTTGGAATCGGAATGGCGCTAAAAACGAATAAATTCCGAATTTCGAATTTCGAATCTCGAATTTGGAACGGCCGAATCGGAGTTCGTTATTTGTAAATTGTAATTGTTGACGTTGTAGCCATATTTCATTGTTTGTTCAATTATAATTATGCGTCATCGGCGTTCGGATTGTTCGAATTCTGTCATTTTTATATTGGTTTTTGTACGTTTTTGGAATTGGAAGCAATTTGCTACAGATATTGACTTATTCAATCACAAAAATATTTAGCTAAAATATTTCGTTATAACTTAAAGTCATAACTCACTTAAATTTATACCAAGACAGTCCCACCATACAACGCACAAACACACAAACATACATACATACATACGGATGAATCCCAGATGTGTTTTGATAGGAAACAGGCGCATACGCGATGTATTTTATTTATTTTCTCTGCTTTTATGAGATCGATACATAAACACAATTATGTTTAAGTATCGATCGGTTTATTGACTAATAAATATTATCTATGTATAAGTATAATATACTAGCTGTTGCCCGCGACTCCGTTCGCGTGGACTTTCCTATAAAAACAAGACCAAAAAAAGTATTTCACAGCAGCGGCAGCACACATACATACAAGTTAAAACGATAGAAAAGAGATAAATGATAAAACCAACAAGAGAAAAGAGCTAGTTTTGTCAATTGCGCGTGAATGCACCGGCAACCAATCACCTAAAGGTAAGACGTCCTAATTAGGATGTTTTTGCGTCTTCAAAATTTTGCGCTTATAACATATCTTTGTACTACTAATATAATATCAATGATTTATAATAATAAAAATCTTTCTTAGAATAAACAGTAATTCTGAGGTTTGCACTTTAAGGGTGTGTTTATATTTATTTGTTTTTTATTTATTTTTAGTGTGTTTATAATAACAATTCTAATTATATTAAAGCATCTATAAAGGACTAAAGATAATGAAGAATTGTTGTAGTGTAAGAATCTATACTAATACTAATATATAAAGCTGAAGAGTTTGTTTGTTTGTAAGTTTGTTTGAACGCGCTAATCTCAGGATCTACTGGCTCGAATTGAAAAATTCTTTTTTTATTGAATTGACCATTTATCGAGGAAGGCTTTAGGCTACATAACATCACGCTGGGACTAATAGAAGCGAAGATATAATGGAAAATATGGAAAAAAAGGGGAAAATTATTCATCTTTGAGGGCTTCCGTTGCGTGCGCTGCTAAAACGGTTCAAGATACAAAAATAATATGTATGAAAGAATTATTCCTCTTTAAATGATCTAAAAAAAGTCCGCGACGGTATATGTCTATCTTCTAAGATTGATTCACTATAACATAATAAAAGAAATAGATCCGACGGGGACGAAGTCGCGAGCAACAGCTAGTTACAAATATAAGTCAAAGAAGCAGAACTTCATTTACGCCGTAAAAGTAACCTATTAGTATTTACGTTTAAATGCAATTAGGTATTATTAGATATATAGAATTATGAGAATAACTCATGCGAATTCAATGAATTCAATGCTATAAAAGTGGTTCCGCCATTTAGTCGATACCCTATGCTTTGATAAATAAATAAACATTTCCTGAAAACTTCAACTTAATTTGAAATCCAGTGGGGTCATCGAACTGTGCTATTCGCTATAAATCACTAGTACGTGTAAATGAGAATTTCCAAGTATATTATGTTCGTGCGTTTTTATTATTAATTTTATTAGTTTTGAAAAGGATCTCTACTAATATTATAAATGCGAAAGTAAGTTTGTCTGTCTGTCTGTTACGCTTTCACGCCAAACCTACTGAAGTTTGGTACACAGATGGTCTAGAGCCTCAGAAAAGACGTTGGCTACTTTTTAACTCGAAAAAGGGTTATAAGGGGGTCAAACTTTATATGAAAGTCCACCCGGACGGAGTCGCGGGCAACAGCTAGTATTAAATAACTTAAAGGAATAGTTTAATACATTATGAGAGAATATTTTTTGTGGTTGTAATTACAGATTATATGTTGTATTAATTATGAAGTGTAATGATGGTACGCAGTATTATAATTACAATTAATCAATTCGAAATTCTGTTACTCGTATTATTTCAAGGCTGAGTATGTATTTATACACGTTCCCGATATCGTTACGAGTATTTACTGAAAACGATGAAAATACAATATTTTTTGTACAAATTAGTTCATTAATACTATTGATTATTATAGATTGCTGTTTAAAATGTGGTATATTTGTAAGAAAGATTGGATCATAATATTAGTATGTAATCTCATAGTGGCTATCCACACTTGAAGTTAAATTTATGTCTAGTCAAATCTTTGCAATAGAATTGCTCTATTTGTTTTCGTATTAGTCTAGAACAGTGGTTCCTAACCTTTTAGACATGAGGGACCATTTGTTAAAATTTCTCTTTTGTCACGGACCACCTATTTGCTTTATGAGTATTAATTACCTACATTATCTGAGTGTCAATAAATAAACGCTCGTTATATATATCTATAAAAAACGCATAAAATTATTCAATATATTTTTTTATTTATTCTTTATTTATATAGTAAATGCGCATTGTATATATTTATAAATGTTAATAGATTTTTGTGATTGCTTTGCGGACCACTTGGGATGTTTCCAGGGGATGACCACCAGTGGTCCGCGGACCACCGGTTAAGAACCACTGGTCTAGAATGAGACAAACATCGCTTTACGTGCAAGCGTTTGGATGATTTAGTATTTGTTGATAATGTCTTACTAATTGAACTTAATAAAAATGCAAATATGAGTAGGTATACGTAAACCATATTTTTGCAGATAAATAAAATCTTCTTGACTTATAGCCAAAATTACTTTGTAGTTTGTCACATTAAAAATCTGATTTTAAATAATGTCAATTTTAAACACGCAGTATTTTTCCTATGAAAATTAAATTATGAATCATCCTATAAAAATACACAAGGAAGTAGGTGCTATTGAAACTTTCTTGGTACATTTATTTTTATTTAAACGGATATAGTTACCTCGACCCGTACGGTATTTATTTGTTTGGGTCAAAATAAGAAATTGAAATTTTAGTACCTTCCTGTTGTCAGATTGATCTGAAATTTGGTACACACCTTTAATTTCGATGACGTTATAAATCTAAGATGGCCGCCATTCCAATATGGCGGTAAAGGCGGGTTTGAAATGGTAGATAAACTACACAAGTAGAATACTGTGATTATGTCAAAATTTAAAATACAAGATAGTTGCCGTTCCAAAATGGCGATAGGCAATTTCATTAAATCCATACTAATACTATAAATGCGAAAGTAACTCTGTCTGTCTGTCTGTCTGTCTTTCCATCACGCTAAAACTGAACCGATTAGAACGAAATTTGGTACACAGATGGTCTAGAGCCTGGGGAAGGACATAGGCTACATTTTTTTTAATCAACCCCCAAAAGGTTGCGCGAGGGGTTGAAACTTTTTGTAATTTTACGCTTTCACGGCCAAACCGCCGAACCGATTGTAATTAAATTTGGTACACAGATGGTACTAGACCCTGAAATGAAACATAGGCTACTTTTTAACTAAAAAAAAGGGTTATCGCGCGGACGGAGTCGCGGGCAACAGCTAGTAGTCCGTAAGAAAAAAACTCAATATCTCGAAGACTAAAGTTCACAGCTACTGTCGTTAAAACTCTGATTAAACTTTCAACGAACTAGGAAAATAATATCAAAGGAAAATCACTAAAGCATTCCCTATTACGTAAATGATTTTAAGGTTCCTCATTTTAAAGTTCTTATGTTGTCATTTTAAGAAGATCGACTATCAGAGTTTCTCGCCAGTTCTTCTCTGTAGAAACTGCCTTCCGAACCGGTGGTAAATGTTTTGTAATACCATAACTCAAAAGTGTTACTATATGTAGCTTAGTTGAATAAAGATACTTTTGACTTTGACTTTGAAAGGAAAAATACGCAACCTTAAAAGGGACTAGAGTTTTTTGTTTCTTTTTTTAATGGTAGTTCATTTTTTAATGTTCTATTACTCTAGAATCTAGATAAACGTTTAATATGTATTGTAATATGCAAGTATAAACATTGGTACGGAACCCGCAATTAGCAGCTGGACTCCCACTTGACTTTTCTCCTTTAATTATTTATTAAAGAACACTAATAGGCGTGACAACACAGTGTGAAAAAAAAATCCGTTTCTTAGAAAATTAAGAACATAATAAACTTTTTAAAAAAAAATAAAACCGTCTTCATGACGGTTGGTTCATAATCGGCGGAGATATTGTGTATAAAAAAGTTCATCCCTATTACATCCCTACCTTTGAGGTATTACCTATACGCCGAATAAAGATTTGTTCAAATCGGTTAATAATTGGCAGAGGTATCGCGTTACAAACATAGAAAAAAAACTCCTTTTTGAAGTCGCTTGAAAATATGATGTAGTATTTTTCCTTTGTGAAAATAGAAAAAGACTATTTACTATTATTACATACTATTAGTGGGAGCTAATAGCGTCTCAATTTAGTAGATATCGTGCATACCTAACAGTGACGTCATGGGACATTTAAATGTATGTAATGTAATATGTATGTAGGTTTCTGAATAAGAAAATAACTAA
>DWAJ01004984.1:0-12114 GCA_018238005.1 Eurema mandarina | reverse complement strand
ACGTATTGTCGCACAAAACTTCTGATCGAAACAATGCTAAAATAAGTTTATTATTAAGCATGTCATGGTACAAAATTCGAAAGTAAGATTAAAATAATACTGCTATAAGAGATGGTGGTTGGCCCCCAGTTCTAAGCAATTATGTTTTTATATTGTGTTATAGAAACGAGTTGATGGATGAGTGAACATACTATAATATACATATAATAGTTATACGGCAGTGTAGTTAAAGTTCATCTTTCATAATATTAATAAGAGTCAAGAGAAAAGAGTTTTAAATTATTAAAAAATATATAAAAAGCATATTATAGCATGTTAGTAGATCAAATGCTTTAACATATTTCATAAAAATTCTATACTTTCATTTCTATGGGTCACATTTCAACAAATTTCCACACTGCTTTCTATGGACACAAAATTAAGAGAGTTTGTTTTATTCTAATAGCTCATTTGTATGGAGTAAATATATATATGTAGAAAATGATCCCGGACAATGATCCGGGAGAGACATATTAAAAAAAATAGCTCATTTCAACTACGTACATCTGTTAGTTAAATCTAGTAATTTAAAAAAAGTGTCGCAAATTAAATATTATTTTCAACCACCTAAAATATCAATCAACAAAATCAAAATATTATATACTCTCCGTAATATTAAAACAGAATTGTACCCTTAATATGACATAGTCATTATATTCACAACCGGAATCCCAAAACTGAGCAATCCTTATCATTTCACTAACAACCAGATCATAACACTTATGCCTTTTGTACGTTAGGGAAAGTGTGTCTGTTCGTTTGTCTGTCTTTCACGGCGAAACGGCTGGGCGAATAAGTTGAAATGGCTGAACTATATCGTTAAAAATAATCATAATAAGAAAATAGAGACAGACGGAAAAACCACTTTGTTTTATATTATGTAAAATAATAATTATATATTGATAAAATAGTGCTAAAATTAAATAATAACATATTGAGTTGTGACTAAAATGCTAAACTCTTTGATATTTAAATTCTCACAAAATCGCCAAATTTCTTAAACTTAAATTAACATATATGTAAACAATATTTTTACATCAAATAAAGACAAACAACATAATTATTCGCATACCGACTACAGTGTAACACAAAGCATAACTAGAAAACAGTAAAACAGCAAGAAATGTTTGCAATTTTTCACAAACAACTCAAAGAGGCATCGTCTCGCTTCAATAGTTCAATTGTGAGAGCAGTCAATTACTAACAACGTGCTTTTTCCAGTTATTATAAGAACTTTAAATTGTTATGCCATGTTAGACTTGACGGTGGCCTCTTTACAGACTGACAAAGAATTTATTTGCACTGAAAACGTCTCTATACTATGCTTAAATAATGTACGTGTAGCTACCAAAAATGTAGATAGATAATATGTAGAAGATACTAGTAATGGGCCGAGTTCTGAATCGCGCTTATGATATTTGTTGAGACTAGTATATATACCTACCACGCCTAACGGTGAGACAGCGACTGGTGGAGGATCCCTTTGGTTCAGAAGAAAGTTATATTTTACATATTCTAGGTATACAATAAATACTTCAAGACGCTTATTTTAAACTTACATTAGACATTTTACGTTTAATTTTTAGGTATTAGGCAGTGATCAATAAGTTTTGATCAGTTGAGGGCGTTTAGATCGGTAGAAGTCTATAGCCTATGGCCCATTGGTATCCTATGAGGATTTCCCTAGTATTAAAAAGAAGCGATCAACAAGTTCCCGTATTCTGCACTTAGTAGGGGAAAAAGACATGCACAGTTTAGAACCAATATTATTTCCATAGACAATAGGTAATCTAACAAATTCCATAGTATGCAAATTCCTTCTATTGTTTCAAACAAAGAGAAGGGTTATCGCATACAAATCGGGCTTCCTTACATCGAATTTACGGGTTACCAAATCTAATTCCATTTAAATATCTTTCCCTTAAAGGAAGCTGAGACTCTTGATGGTGAATTCACTTAATACAAAGATGAAACGGCTAATTTCAATGCTATACAAAGCTATATTGTTAAATTTCAATTTTCAATACTATATCTATAATAATAATTTATATAAGAATAAAAATATACTGTATTGATGAAACGTGATTTTTAATTATTCTTCTCTTTTTAAATAAATATATTTATACATAACTGCAAATTTAGTTAATACTATATGATTTATGACTTTTCCACAACGATGCGTGTATTAGTATAATGATTACCTGAAAGAAATATCTTTCTCTGAATGAGTAAAATCGGTTTTATAAAAAGTTACCTAATATTGTATTGAGCGAAAGAGAAAACGCTTCTTTATGTCAAAATAAGTGAATAGTCTCTTTCTAACGTTTGATGTGCAATATTTTTTGCCGGGTATTATACTTTTGCCTTTGTTTCTAACAAAGACGGTAGTATCGCTCTCGAGCCTAGCCTTCTTACATCGAATCTTTTGTCGTACAAGGTGACAAAGCCGTGATAATATTATAAATAATATTTATGAATTTTTTTTAATAGTTAAGTGTGTAACAATTGCAACAGCACCGATTTCGCGCTCATGATATTCGTTCGAGACTTAGCTTATAGACAACTTTTTGACATCAGTTCTTGGTCGAGGATGCTCTCTTTAGTTAGGAGGTATACATCCAAGCGCCTCCTCAAAATACCATACTTATAGTTTTCTCATCAGCTCTGACGTGTTGAATTTTTTTTAATGTCAAACTATATGAAACGAAGGTTCTCAGTCATCATCAGATTAGTCTTATTATTGAACCATTTAAAAGCAATGCGAGAATGGTACCGTCCAAAAACCGAAAAAAACATTTACCTTTAAAAAAACAATTGAAAAATTAAACCAATTGATTTAAAACGCTAACATTTCAGAAGCCATGGTCGTTATTATAGAAACTTTCTCGTATTAAACACAAAGTCCTCGTTAGGACATAAGGTGTCAGCCACATCGATATTATAAGCTCTAACAGAGCGTTAGTACTTCATAATCCTCTCAATCCCAGTCTCCGGCGCGCCATTCGCAAATTTCAAATGCGACTTAACGAACTGAAATGATTATTAATCCATATTTAATATTTAAATCTGAAAATCTGTCGGTATGTTCACTCGTCACGTCTGAATTGCAGATCAGTATTCTGTTATCCATACTAATATTATAAAGAAGTAAAGTTTGTGTGTTTTTAAAATTGTAAGGGGTAATTTATCGGGATCTACTGAACCGATTTTAAAAATTCTTTCACCAATAGAAAGCCACAATATTGCTGAGTGTCAAAGGCTATATAAAAAAAGGCTTGTTAACATTATGCCCAACGAAGTGGGCCCGTGCCCATAGTCCGCTAGTATAATATATAAATGAATCGCAAACGACTTAGCAACACACGATACCATTTGAACCGATTTCGAATTAATCACAATAGAAGGGGTACGGGCAGATACAACGTGAATAAAGTCGCATCAGGCCATCGGGTTTTTTTTTTTAATTTTATAAATAATTTAAGATTTTTTTTCGTAGAGGTAAAGGCTCCACAGGGAAATTAATTGAATTATCCTCTTCCTATCCTCAAAAATATTTTCAAAAAAAGAACGAAACATACTAATAGATATTGTAATAAATATGAGTTATTATATTCATACACATCTTCAAGCGACTCACATCTTCTATATTATTATCATAAAAAGGCAAATGTTACATTTAATACATTAACATTTCAAACGCTCGGATCAAAAGCTCTGCTATTCTTGCTACGAGCGTTTTTTATTTGAAAAACATTTTCATTAAAAACATTTTTCTACCGCGCATAGGAATAATGCGTGTATCGAATAATGGAAAAAACAACTACGTTTCTATTTAGAAAGATTTGAAATTCTAAATTAAAATATTAGTTACTATTTTATACGATGATATTTGAAAAAGGGTGTACGGGTTATTGGTTAGTGGATGGTTAAACTTGCTTTAGTGTGGTTATCAATACTGCGTTGGTTTTAGTATAAAATATGGTTTAATGGTTTACGTAGCACGCCGTATGGTGGCTGATCACATACTAACCTTTTACATTAAATTAACCCACTTATCAAAGAAATATATACGAAGCAGAAAGTGTTCAATACTTTGTAATTTGCTATACATTTAACACTAATATTATACATATACATCACTATATAAGAAACGATGAATAAACTGTAACATATAAATGGCATTCAAATAGACATAAAATTAAATAAACACAACAGAGTTCATTGACATGACCACTCCCACCTCGTAGCCGCGTAGCGCTACGAAACACAGCACATTGTAGCTGACAAGTAATCTTCGGTGCGCTACGAAATGCATTACTTACGAACCAATTTGAAATCTGCTCAATTGAAATCTGACTTCACGTAGCTTGAAATTAATTTTAGTTCAAACTATTTCGATTTCACGACACGTGTCGTGAATCGGATTTGAATAAGAGGCTAATAGTTTATAAAGTTCTAGATGTGCAATGCTACATTATAGTGTATAATTTCTCTAATGACGTGCCACATTTAGTATTTGAAACATTTATATCTTTGACACTATAGTTTTGAGGATCAGAGTGGTTTTATAAGAAATATTGGTATTTTACTTATTAATTAAAAACGTCACTCCGCGAACGCGAAAAATATAGTTCTAAACGCAACGTACAATAATATATTTTACAGAAAGTCTTTAGTATCTAATAAGTATATACGTAAATATTTTTATATCATTTAGAAAGAAAAATGTTAAAAAAATCCTTTGCCATACAAAAAATGTTTATTCTTAAAGTTACTTATGTATGTCGTTTACAGATTAAGCAAATTACTTAGCAACAACTTGGTATCCCCTAACTTGGCATCCCAGCTGCGTTACAAATCCCCGCCTGACTTACTTTTATCCTAAGCATAAATTATTTGACGTAATAAATTGGTGTTAATTTTAATACTAACTTAGTTTATATCTGATTAAAAAGAATTAACTTCTTTATTTATCCATTACAATAGCAAAATATTGAACTATTGCCGTTAATTTTTAACAGGTTCACGGATCGGACAAGTTAGTGTCTCACACTTTATAACGTAAAATATACGTACGTATATACATTTTTCCTTTTGTAAAACAAGACAAAAATCCAAATTAAAATATAAAATAACCTTCAGAAATCGCAACAAATCGCAATGTTCGATATCTATTAATCTCAATTAACGAAGACATTTTCCTTTTCGACTTTAAATCATTAAATAAATAATAAATAAAGTCGACAATTTAATTACGCGTCAACATGTGATGTCTTTCATTAGCGAGCCGTTTATCAGAGCACTGGGTTAATTGCGAATTTCTTGGGAATTTCGTTCAAGGCTCAACTTTGAAATTGAAAATTGTTTCCGCGTTGATGTATGGCGGAGAGGGATCATTGTCCTTGATAGATCTTTAATGTCATTTTATGGATTAACGTATGAATTATTTAATTATATATATGAGTAATAAGCCTTCTTCTGGAAGCGCTCTATCTGAAAAAAAAATTGCATGAAAAAGAGCTGCGTAGTTAAAAAGATCTAAGCATACAAAGGGATAGAAGTAAACAACTTTATTTAATAAAACAACCCTCACGTGACCCAAAAATAATGTAAGTATAACCCGACCAAATTGTAAGCGATCTATCAACATTGATGTATGATCAATTTCATGCAATTCCTAATTGCTGCACTAAACTTGTTACCTCGGTAATAGCCAATCCATCACTTATGCACGTTATAATATGGTAATTGGGTAGAGGCTTGTTATAAAATGTTATATATTATAATATAGGTACGTTATAAGTTGACATGCCTTGATGTATAAGTCTATACTTACACATCAAGGCATTTCATATAATTAATTTTAAAAATGTTATGTTTAGTAAAAAAAGTTTATTACAACATTTCTTCTACATACTGAAGAATTAAGTATTATGTTAAGAATTAATTATGAATTAATTACGTTTACAAATAAAAGACAGTAATCAATAATTTTATTGAACCCATGTCAGCGATTACCAAGGATATACTTGGTATTTGGTAACAAAGGAATAAATAGCAACGTACAAAAAAAAATATTATTACGAGTTTTCCAAGTAGAAGTAAATAAAAACGCTGCTTATAAATAATCAACCTTAAGAAGTGTAACAATAAAGCTATAAATCCAGTTAAGTGATATAATACTTATTTGAAAAAATATCGGCGCCAATTTCAAGTAGGCCGCGCCGTAAACCCGCGAAAAATTCTGCGTACCGTTCAAAAACCTCATTGCGAGAATTACTTATCGCGGCACAGACTATAAAATCATTTCGATATCATGAAGGAGGCGGAACAGAAAAGGTTTTAAGCGATGGATAAATAAGGAACGTTTTGTGAATTGAAAAAGTTTTTACCTATGTTAAATTTCGACAGATATTTTTTGGAGTTAATTAGCCAGATGCTTTAAGCAAAAAGTTAATTAAATAAAATATTAATAACCTTAAGCATTCATTACGAATGGCTGCATTCAGTGCAAAACGATTATATAATTATCTATGATAATTTAATACTCCGTATTGCTATGACATGTCGAAATGAATTTTATAATTAAAAGACAAAACACAACATTCGCTATACAAATTTTATATTATTTAATACTAGCTGACCCATGCCCACTTCGTTGGGCATAATGTTAATTATGCTTTTTAGTTTTTTATATAGCCTATGACACTCAGCAATAATGTGTCTTTCTATTGGTGAAAGAATTTTTACAATCGATTCAGTTAATCCCGAGTAATTGTAAGGGATAATCCTAACAATTTTATTTAAATACTAGCTTGTTTAAACTCTTTTAAGATAATAATTTAAGCAATCTACACTTTCCAATACAGAAATTATAAACCTAAGGTCTTTTTATTCGCTAACCGACCGATATCAAAGCTCTTTGTCAACTATAATGCTTTCCTCAGACTCGCTCAATGTTGATGACGCGTCTATAATGAAAAGAGAAAACTAAATAATAGCCTCCAACTGAGTCTTTATCTGTGTACATTTTATTTATCGAGAGAACAATTATTTTACGAATGATAAAGCAGATAATATATTCGGTTTAATACAATACGTATTGCATGGTAATATTACTTGATGTTTTAATTTTTTCTCGCATTTCGTTATTCTCCTAGTTTTTCAATTACAGAGCATAATGCGACATTTCGCTTAATGTCAAATTAAAGAGAAACATTTGCTAATTTTCTGGCACTGCACATGTAATTACACGCAGCCAGCGAAAGCACTACTTATACTTATATATTTATACTCGATATATGAATGAAGATGTAGTTAGAACATTCAACGTAAAGCATTATTACGCATAATGCGGAAATAAGCTATAATTGAAAAACTAGGTCTATCTCTGTGCCAAATTTTATCAAAATCGGTTCGTTGGTTTTGGCATTGAAAGCGTAATATGTGCATATCAGTTTGTCAATGTAATGATCGGTCCTTTAGTCCAGTCGCTTATGTCATTACTTAAATAGTCTTCTAGAATATTCAGTGATTCTATCGTCTCGACGTAATAACGGTTAAAAATGCAACTAATAGTTCACAGAACATTCTAGAAGCGTAGTCTTATGGGTGTGTTGAAATTAAATAACTGTTAAATCGATATTTATTAGAATTTGATTTATTTAAATATTTTTCATTATTTCAAATAAGAAATTAGCTTGGATTTTATCTATATATTATATATTTATCTTACCAAAAGAATTACTTACTAGGTACCTATAAATCGTGGTCTTATGCACATGAAAACCCATATTTTGGCGTTAATAAACAGAAAGCAAAGTCCATCCCATGCGGCTCAGTCAAACGGTATTTCTACACGTACATACATACATACAATTTATTTTTATTAATATAGAGATTTTTTCATATGTAAGATATAATAAAGCCGAATACATACAATACTCAAAAGTATGATGTAATTCAAACTGCATTCAACATTTAAAGCGAAAAGCAAATTTATTAATTCCCATATCTTTTATTTTAATATTTATTTAAAAAGCCGCCAGCCGCCAGTGCCGATCAAACTATTACGAAGATAGGGATGTTCAAGTTTTATCGATATTTAATCGGTTTTAGTAATGTTTTATTTATAAATTATTTCAATATTATTACTATTATTAAATTATAATTATTTAAAAGTAAGAAGTAAGACTTACCACTTGATCACCGATGGTAATTATTGACACAAATCGACCCAATTTCGACACCATGGATAGACCCTTAATATTTAATAGTTCATCACCCTATAGTAATTAATAGTTATTTTTACTTTTAAAATACTCATGAAAATACCAGTTAGTTAAAAAAGGTAAAGTCTGTTTTTCTAAATATACATATGTTTATATCATATCTTATAAGGCTCGTTTTTATCCGCTACGTTTCCATTCCACTTAAAAAAAATTCAACCAATGGATTTTTGGAATTCCAAAACAAATCGGTTATAAAAACTACATTCCATATGATAATAATAATAAGACTTCACAGACATTTGTATTTTTGAATTTCGAAAATTAAAAAAATCGGTAATAAAGAACTTTTATCGATTCCGAGCATCCCTACCCTCGGCTGTATCTTTACACACGCCGCTACCTTTCACATGCAAATATGGACAGAAACTTCGCTTGCGTTTCATTTTACACGGAATATTAATATCTGACGAGATACGCGCGCAATATTACCATTTTTTTTGTATCTGGATTGGATTTGATACGACTCGATAGACGTAAATGGAATAATGACGTCATATAATTGTTTGATTTAATCCATACTAATATTATAAAAGCGAAAGTAACTCTGTCTATCTGTCTGTCTATCTGTCCTTCCATCACGCTTAAACTACTAAACCGATTAGAACGAAATTTGGTACACAGATGGTCTAGCTTGGGGAAGGACATAGGCTACTTTTTTAATCAACCCTCTAAAGGTTGCGCGAAGGGTTGAAACTTTTTATAATTTTACGCTTTTACGGCCAAACCGCTGAACTGATTATGATAAAGTGTTATAGATGCTATTCAGTGTTAAAAAACAATTGACTAATTTTTATCGTGAAAAAAGAGTTGAAATGGTAAAATAAAAAAAAACTGTGATTATTAAGAAATTTTTAACAAAATAAATCCTAGGCCTCTTGAATGCATTGCTAAGGATTTATAAATTAATTAAAAATTCGATAAAGAGTGCCGCAGCTCAAAAATATATGTGGAAAGAATATCTAAAACATAATAAAAACCGGTTAACCGGCTATTGCCATGCACGACTATAACATAAAATTGTCAAATAAATTATATTAATCTATTAAAATACTCATACATAAATAAAGGTTAGTATAAATAAATAAGGTTACATACACTTATTAAATTGTAACCACTTCGGTGAAATATAACTCTTGCTACGAAATCATTGAATATTATCGTCGAAAACACTTCGCGACTAACACTCCCGCTTTAAAAGCATTTGCCATTTCATACGAACCGATATTTTTGTATGCATTATTGAAACGAAGCCACGTATTTACTTCTGTATTTAACATGTATTTTTTATCTTTATTTTTCACTACGCTCAAAACTTATCGAGTCTTCATTTTTCAAATTTTAAATCGAATCGTCGATTTTTTTTTTTCAATTTTTAACGTGCCAGTGTCAAACGCCGAAACTTAATATAGAAACAAACATTACACACTCAATATTAAAAAATCATTCTAAGTTCAAATTAAATATTGTTCGGTATAAGTACAAACTTTTTTTACTAACCAGCCAGTGTGAAATATTAATCCTACTACACACACACGTCACGATTGCAGGTTCCATTTTTTTTTATTTAAATAGAATATTCAAATTCAATTCCGATCGCCGCCATCTTTTTTTGTGTGCCACTGTCAAATATAAACCCTACATTCACACATTTATATTTCGAATAAAATTGCCTAAAAACTAAAAACATACCAGCCAGTCTGTACGATTGAATTGAACAAAACGGAGTGTACGAATCGAACGACAGAGTGAAAAATGAATGGAGTTGTCACCTCCTTTGTGTGGCCTCCTGTAACCCGGTATTTGCGATACTGTGTTCAGTGGAACGTGCGGCGAAATATCGGTGGAGCTTTCAGTCGAAAATATTGGCTCTCTAAACCTATAACTACTGAGGTCTTCGAGTATGGCTAAATTCGTAGACACGAACAAAGGGTGGAAGGAAATTCGGTTCGGGAGTTCGAAGATAGAAAAATAAACTGGATTTATCCTGTAAAATATATTGAGAACATATCTAATTTTGGTAATAAGTTTTTTTTAATAACCTATAATAACATTCATTTAAAGATATAATGAATATACCTATTTCAAACAGCTATTAGAATAGATATATTTAAGGACACAGCTTCAACTGAGCCAACCTTTATACCTAACCTTAGAAAGCACTGAAGCGTTGTCCATCCAAGTTCTAAGCCAACAGATGACGTTATAAAGTCTATTTACGGAGTTTAATGGACGCTCTAACTATACAGGTTAGATTGTTGCATGCACTGTCGGGTCGCTGTAAAGATAGGTATACTAACCTAGAAAGCGCTACGCCACACATTCAAGGTAATTGACTACGTATGTACACACACATACAACCACAACCACACACACACACACAAAACAAAATAAACACACACACGTACACGCACACATATAAAACACATATTTATCACACACACAAACAAACACATTTTAAGCTTGCGGGAAAATTCGGACAAACATTAAGTATTCTCTAAAATTGTACCAGGTTTGCAGCGCGATAGAAGAGATGTTAAAATAGACTATAGATTATAACATTCTAGAAAGATTCCTTCTTTAAAAGTATAAGTTCTATGCCAATAAAGAAACGTAATTATTTTTAATAAATCACTGGCACAAAAGTAAAATATTAAAAGGTCAAACTCAATGTGAAATTAAACGAAATCGCCCGAACTAAAGTCAAGAATTTAATAAAAAGTAACAAATTGAATTTAATATTCGTTGAAGTTAACTTTCGTCCATTATATCCGAGTACAGCGGAGTGGAATGTCGGCTATAATGCTGCTATTTTTCAAAACCACAGCTTGCTGTTATCTTCATACTAGTTGGAGACTCGTAAAAATACCGGTTTACGACTTGCTTCGACTTCGCTCCAGGTACAGAAATCCATTCGCGATATTTATTAAATTGTTCCTCTTTGGATTGCCAGTAATTTTGATATTAAATTTTACAGGTTTTCCCGTAAATATTTATTCGGCCTCTTTCCTAACTTTGACAATAAACGTCGTCTGAAAATGGTATTGCTTTTGGGTGTTTTCAAGAATCAATTAAACGCCACGTCTATTATTAAAAAGCTATTTTTAAATAGGTAAATACTATTAACGCTCGGCAAATTTACTTTAATAAAATTGACATTAAAGTCGATGCCTTTTTGTTTCCTTATTTACGGCATTTTGCTGTTGAAACTTTAAACATTATATAGTTTAGTTTGTTAAAACTGATCTATACTAATAAAGAAGTAAAGTTTGTGTGTTTGCTAAATCTCGGGATCTACTGAACCGGTTTTAATAATTCTTTCATCAATAGAAAGCCACTTTATTGCTGAGTGTCAAAGGGTATATAAAAAAAGGATTGTTAACATTATGCCCAACGAAGTGGGCACGGGTCCGCTAGTGTAATGACGCTTGGTGCCATAAACAATACCATAGACCGTATTATCGAGGCTACATACTTGTCTACGTTTTTATGTACTTCGGTTTTTACCGTGTCGATAAATATATATCAATCTTAGTTTAGTGTTTTCAATTATTTTCTACACTTAAAGGCCCTTTAAAACTCCCTAAAAGGCCGGCAATACACTCGTGACAACGCGAGACCTTATAGGCGTCATAAATCACTAATCAGGAGACTTTAATATAACAAGTAATTATTATTAAAAAAACAAAATACCCGACTGCACACTAAAAAAAGAGTAATTATGTCTTTATCCCGTGGGACTTTTAGGATAAAATGTATCCTATGACACTCCCGTAATCAAGACAAA
>DWAJ01004983.1:0-12114 GCA_018238005.1 Eurema mandarina | reverse complement strand
CGAGTCGAAATCTAATAAGTTCTTTATTTCCACTCTTCCGTTTCTTTCTGCCTTTCGTAAACTTTACGAAAAACCTTGACGAATCTTGGACCAAACGGAACGGCGCTAAATCGAATATTAAATCTGTATGCACCAAAAAATTAATATTTAATCGAGATTACAAATAGACGCCGCCAGGTTCCCGCTAAAGCTCCGTTATGCTGAATGGGGCTGGGGACCGGGGTGTTGCCATCTTCTCGACGTCAAGTAATGACTTCTTATCGTCGATATCATTTTATTTCGTTCAGTAAGTTTAAAAAAATATTTTCGAATTTAAGTGATATCAAAACTCATTTGTGTAAATCAACATTATAATATAAAATTTTAATCAGATTAACTTTTTGCTCTCTGTTCGTAATCGTATTTTAAATTACATTATAATAACTCACTCGCATAATAAAACTCAAATTATTTTGACATTTAAATTCTTTTGAACACAACGATTAATGGATTATCGCACTAGGATTACAGAATTATAAAAAAACCATGAATTTTAAATAACTTAATTTAAATTTGTTTTAAGTGTGAATTATTCTATTTTTTATTAATTTATTTGTTTTTAATATTTTTTGTTTGTTAAGAAATAACCGAGTTTTTTTGACTATAGTTTTAACACTTCTTTTTACTAACAAAATCTTACTGTAAAAATACTTTCGCCAATTCTTCCAAAATGTCATGTTAAATGAATTAATTTTACCATATGTAATCATTAAACATGAAATATAATGTTACTACATTTATTCATTAAACATGAAAACGTATACAAAATTAATAATGATACTGATTATAGCACCTTTATAAGGTGACTGCAATCTGCCCTATCATGCTACAAGAACAACCTACAAGCTAAGCGAAATTGGACTATTCATCACAACCTCTTTTCTCGTTTATAAAATAGTTTGCACGATAATTGTTAATAAACTTGGCTAATATAGTTAGCTATGCCTCGTATTAACAGGACATATTGCTTAAAATTGTATTAACTGTACACTTTTATTAAAAAAACAACACTTAAAAACTTACAGCATGAGTATTTTCGATTAAATTCTGTATAATATATTAAATAGAGTAGGATGTAGAATGCCATAAAAACAATTAATTAAAACGTTGTTTAAATTAATAATAATTAAATAAAAATTTAATTTAATTAATTTAATTTAATTTTAATTTGTTGTTTTGTTGTTTGTTTTTTTGTTTTTTTGAGGCCCTTGCCCAGCAGTGGGATCCCTACGGGCTACTAAAAAAAAACGTTGTTTTGGCACTTACATAAATATTTGTTAAAGTTTTTAAAATTAAGTTACCTATAGTATTAAATATATGTAAGGAAGACGTTTTTATTATTTCGTTATGCAAATGTTGTGGTAACGTGTGTCTGCGTGTATAGAATGAAGCGAAAACCCAAAAACGATTCACCAATTCCAGTGATGAGTGAATCAGATGGAGTCACGATGTATTTAGTCACCGTCACTGCGTGGTTTGTTTAATTTACATTTCGTATTATTAAATGTGGATTTAGACTAAGAGACAACTAACACCTAGTTCCGTCTCTTAGTCTAAATGAACTCATTTAGTAGTCCAAGTAAGGGTCTTTCAAACAAATATAATGGTTTGATAACTAAGTTCTGGATATTGAGAGTATGGATTCCCTTTTTTCTTAATAAATAATAAGGGATTCAGTTTATTAAACTGATTAGGCGTAGGTTTGGTAAGACTCCTTCGAAGAGTATTTTTCTACGTTTCCCCTCATTCCTACAAATCATCAAATAACCTTACAATAGTTTCATTCAATTTCCCTTTTACAGAGCAACATTCTGTCTTCTTTCCTGTCAGCTTTTGTTATTGTTTATATTTTGTCTAATAATAAAGTGTTTTGTGTATTGTTTCAACGTATGTGTTCTTGCTCTGCAAGAAATGTTTCTTTCTTTTTTTCATTCAATATAATATCATGCCCTCAACTATATGCAACGCCACGCATGCTTCGCAAATCCACCTTTACACATACATCGATACAAAAACTGGCCCCGTCTGCTTACCGAATTACACGCCCTTTTCAATCACCGGTGAATGGAGCAATGGACACGTTGCGTCACCTCATGAAATCCCTAAAATATTTATTGTTTTTATTGCGCCTGTAATCGATCGGCTTCGAAAGTAAATCAATAAACGTCAACCCGTTTACCTTAGTGAGTTATGTTGCATGTTTTTGATGGATAAGATTCAATTTAATAAACATGGATCGAGAGTAAATTCGACTTATGCATTATCTGTAACAAGGCTCTTGAACAGTAAAGAGAAGTATTCGGAAATTCACTTCAATATCTTCAAAGAGTGCCGCTTTTATTATCAACTTAAGATTCGTCCTGGCTTTGGAAGTAATATTACGTAAACAAGCCGTGCACTTCGTTCCCGGGGCAATATGTAGACTTACGGGTTATGAGTTACAGACTTCAAAAAATGTTTGAGCTGATAAAATACTATATTTGTAAATTAATACCTACGTATGAATTCAACAATTTATTTCAAATGTGCTTTGGTGACTTATATCGCATGTTTATGCAAAGAGGATCTAAGTTTTGAGTTTTAATTTGAGTCATTGACACGTTACATTTTGGGCTCACCTTTTATAGACAGATATGACAAATTATTGAATTTCGTGGAAAGGTACAACGAATTGCAAACAACAGATTAAAATACTAACGACAAATAAACACTTCTTGTAATACATAAAAAATAAAGCTATAGATAGTGTTGTCGTCTTTAATATAATGTTAGGCCGCTCTTTTTGTAAATGAAAAACTGCTGTTCCTCTTTCAAGAGTAGCGGGTATTAAACAAAAAAGTAGCTCCACAAAGCTGAATTTGATTGTTCTCTGACATAACATCGTGTAATACTTACTGCTAATACATCAATCTGATAAAGTTCTGACATTTAACTATTAAACAAATCACTGTTAGCTTTAAGAAAAGGTTAATGCAATTTAAGCTAAAGATATCAAAGTTAAGATTTTTTATAACGTTTGATGTTATCGTGCAATCTCATTTAAAGCAACCGTCACATTAAATACGGTTCAAGATACCCGAGTAAGATCGTAGATAAGGAATTAGTTTGAATCCTTCGAATTAAGATAACGATGAGTTTGTATGCGCAAATAATTATACTAATGTCCGACAAATTTCATAAACAACCGAAATATAGTAAGTCCGGTTGTTGAACTGTTTATTTATTCGTGTTTTGCCGCCAAACGAGCACGCTGTGTATTTTAGCTAAAGCTTACATATGCAAATGTGGACCAAACTGTTTGTGGACAGGGTCATTGGCTCCAGTGAAATCCGAGCCTTGGAATTGTGTTTATTTCCCTTATTTTCTTCTCAAATTTCAACACTTTATTTTATATTTCAACATTGAAAACCAATTTATACTTCAATGATTTTGTTTACGTGTTCTTTATTAAAACATAATCACCATACAACTAAACGCTGCCGTAATATCAAAGGTTTACGTAAATTCATCAAATACTATACGTATTTGAATAATTCCACATTTTCTATTCAGGAAAGCACTTATGTATTTTACGAGTTCTAGATTCATAACCTTGACCTCGCGGGGACATCATCGGCTTTACATTGAATAATAACTGCTTTTATTTTCACTTTGAAAGGTCAGCGTCATTTATAGCAGAGCACGGGAGGCGTTAAATCATTGACAAGAAAATGTTTAAAGAAATTCATTTTTGTTAAATCTTACGTTGAAAAAGTTGTCAATTGCGAAGACAATTAAAATTACAACAGCGGTCTCGGGAATTCTGATTATGTTTAATTATATGCGTCCAAAAAATGTTAAAAAGCACTTAATCAATGCACCCGTGTTCCTCTTATTACTGAAGGCGGTCATTAATTTGTCGGCAATAATTTCACGTTGCATTTTGACAATATAATATTCTCGAGGTATTGTTGCGTGAATTGGCCTGTTGTCGTTCGATCAATTGTAATCATTGTAATTAAAACTGCCCATAATTACGAACCATGGTACATTTAATTATACGTTTGACCTTTCATAGTGTTAAGTAGGGAGAGGAAATAACTCGATTTCATTGTTATAAAATAGTTCGCCTTTTTGAGAGCGATTCATTGAATATAATAAGATTGCATCGGCAGGAGGCACATCCGTGAAATCAACCAATTTGTCGATACAATAAAGATTGTGATTATTTCGCACCGTTTACCTTAACATTTGCCTAATTAGGCAAAACTATTTAAATATTTAGAAGTTTTTTAAAAATCTAATACTGGAGGACAGCTACCACTATAGCAATAAAACTACGCCAATATTTACCGAAACAATTAAAGCAGTAAAATTAAGCATTAAAAGTAACTCAATAATCATATTATGTTACGGTAGCAAATCAGTAGTTAGCACTAGCGTGTTAACGATGTACCTATTTATAAAATTTTAAACATTTCAAAATGGCGACGTGTAGGTGACATTAATAAAATATCAGCCGTATTAAAAATATCACAATAAAACGAATATTATACACAAGGTGTGAGAATAAAGCTTAGCCATAAAATTAATGATTTTACGAGTATTTGATTTTAAGGCAACGTGCTAAATACCAGGTAAGAAATATCGTTAACATAAAATTTTGTGACACAAAACTTCAAACAATTCTTAAAATATATAAAATTGCAAAATGTGTTGGTAAGCACATAACTCAACAACATCTAAACCGATTTACATAATACTTTTTGTAGAATATAGCTGGATGTACGATGTAGTTTTTTAACTAAAAAGATATGGTAGACCTGTAGGTAAGCTAAAAGATTTCGGGTAGAATAGGTTCAACAAAGTCGCGTTGGCCTATCTAGTTTAAAATAAAACTAACATATTAGTAAATTAAAACAAATATTCTTAGCATGATTTATGTGTCAGAAGATTAATGATAAAGTAATTAATAATTTAGTTATTTTTATTTAAAATATTAGATCTAAAAGTTCTTAGAAAAATAGTAAAATCATGACATTTTGTTGCATCACGGTCATCGCATAGTTTATAGTAAGATATTATATTTCACGACCAAAAAATACATTTAATTGGACAACATAGAGCTGTTTCACCAAAAAATTATTTTAAATGTTACAATACCAATAAATTATACTTAAGACTAGCATTGTCTTGCGTGTTTTCCTGCATGTATTGACTTCTTTAAAAAAGTCCTGTGTCGATGTAAATCCATACTAATATTATAAAGAAGTAAAGTTTGTGTGTTCGTTAATTAATTGTAAGGGGTAATCTCGGGATTTACTGAACCGATTTTAATTTTTTTTTCAATATGCTATATATGTAATATGCTACATAAAAAACCGAAAAGGAAAATTTACATTATGTCCAACGAAGTGGGCACGGGTTAGCTAGTTATAATATATCTGGTTATGCATTTATAGTTATATTCATTCAATAGTAAGTACATGAAGCAGCAGAAACATTGTTTTTACATTAAAAAGGAAAACTGAAAAAGAGATTCGTCTATGGAGAATATGAAAATAGATCTGTCTGATACGTTTCTACACCGAAAAACTGATCTCATTTTTTTATGGACTTATAAAGTTCGGTAATGATGTAGTCCTGTAACAGACAGGATTTATTTCTTGTAGATAAAAAATGTGGTTTACTTACTGGGGCAGTAAATCTTATACTATTTTTTTCTTCATTGTACGATTACAAACATTCTTACTGACGATCTTTTTAATCCATCGTCTTTAATATTAGAAAAGATTTGTATTAATATTTAATTTTTCTAGTTTCGCGTGGGCGGTATAACAAAATAGCACTATTTTAAAACACTGTAAACATAATAAAACAATAGAAATAACGACGCGGTTGATTTATGACCATTTTAGCGTGTTCGACCTTTTAACAGTTTATTACAAACATTATTATACAATAAACATTTATTTTTATTGTCTATTAAATAATTGACATCGAATTTTTGCAGTGAATTTTGTGAAGCTCTTTTGAATTTACATACTTTTAAGGATTAAGGATTGTAATTATGAGTTTTTGTGTAAAAATAAGATAATAAATAATACACGAAATCCCTTGGAATATTATTCCTGCACGTTTGCAGGACAGTGACCCTTTTTATGTATGAATATTATAATTTTTATAAAAAAAAACAGAATTAAATATGAAGACGGTAAAATCGAAGTATAAAGATATTAAGTACAATAAATAAAAACCTTTGGTTTTCTTTTCCTCTACTTAAAAAAGTCAGCAACGCATTCGTGAAGCGTTAACATTAGCGACTGTTCATGGGAGGTGATGATCACTTCAGGGAGACGTTTTTCTCAGTTGCCTAATATCATATAAAACAAATCTGCTTAAAAAAATGAAATAGATAGATATATAAATGCATGCTAAAGATTTTTATTTAAAAGCTTTAAGGAAATAATGCTTTGTAAACTACAGTTTGTGTCTTTAATCATAAACAAATTCCAAATGTTTATTAAAGTTTTAATAAGGCCACACACGCTTTAAAGCGATATTTTATTTATAAAATAATTAAATAATTGTATCCCTTAATAAGTCAATTATTTTAATGATAATTTAATTTATAAACTGTTTTATTGAAAGAAAAAAATATTATTTTAAGCTACAGTCTGCATTAAAATAAGACGTAAAGGAAATAAGAAAAGATAAAGAAGGAGGAAGGAATAAGGATAATAGAAGCTAGAAGGAGATATTCTACTTCCTTCGTGTTTGTAGGAAAATATTGCTTCTTTTTTAGATGTTTTCAGTGGTAGGTTGGTAATTCGCAGTGGCTTGTTATTTTAATATTTTTGTCATTCGGATTCTACTATTAAACCATTTATTCCGATAAAAATATTTTATTAATATCAACATTCTTCATAATACGTTTACATTTGACATTAAGTGGCTATTATTATTAATATTAAAATAAAATTAAACCAACGATATATAAAAACTAGTAAACATAAAGAATTAAACGTTTCCTTCAGCTGGTGGTATATATTACACAATTTAATACAACAATAGCTATTATAATTAATTGCGAAAACAAAACAAAATGTATGGTAATTAAGACCTTTTAATTGGTTTTAAAATGTGGTTCGTTAAAAGCTTATGTTGGTACACGAATTTAATCTGTGATAATCTCCATAGATAGCTAATAATTATCAAAAATACATTCAAGATTTGAATAGATTTACATAAGAATGACAAAGAGACGATTGTTACTTTTTTGTTTTTTTTACAATTTTGGGAAACAATGTCTTTTTGATTAGAAAATTATATTGCTTTAATTTTATGTTACAATTTATTGCCCATAGATTCCTCAGATTAGCAAAAAAGATAATATTTATTCTGGTATCGTCTATTGACGTTGTATTCAACAAGAATGACGCGAGTAAAACTACTTCTAAGTATAGAAATAGTTTATAGCATAGATACTAAGCTAATTCATAATAATAATAAATAATTATCCCAATCATAATAAGCTCTGACGCATCTGCGCTATTAAAAAAAACTATGACACAAAGCCAGTTTCTTCACAATATCTTCATTAATATCGCCGAGTTCCAAATACAAAATCAACAATCCACAGATAAAAAATGCACGATATGCATGTACCTAAATATTTGCGTCGTTGTAATTAAAACATTCAAATAAAGAAGGCAAAAACACTAGGAAGTGGCGTCGGGGGCGCGTCGATCGGAATTCTGCAAACCGTCAATCGGCCCTTTCCCAACCAGTTCCATTTATTTACACAGCTAAACTTGATCTAGTTAACATTTGGTACAGAGCTAACAATATTCAGACACGCGCTAGACTAGCACTTGGTTATGGGCTGGCGTTACTCTTACCATCAGGAGTGCGTCCAGCTCGTCTCCCCTTTTCATATTATAAGAAAAAAGACTCTATAGATTTCGGTTCTCTATTGTTATTTTATCTATGGTTGTCTAGAAAAAAAGAACTTTAATGCAATTGTAAATTAGTATCAGAGATTTTGTTTATATAAAATGTAAGCTAATCAATACGTAAGAAGAAAAGAAAAAAACTTTATCTTATCTTATGAATAAGATAAACTGTTTTTTTTTCCGAAAATAACATGTGATTCTAGGCATTTTTACATTCAATATCACGCTTAAAAATAAATTTCGTCCAAAAACTATCACGTCAGTTTTTTGCTGTTTTACTTTTAGCTTAAAGAAATCATACATTATTGAAATATGGGAGTAAATCATGTATAATGGCACAATTTTACCATAAATAAGCAATCACGTAGGCCAAACTAATAATATGGCTTGGCTCGCATGACGTGAGCCTAATTTTATATGCTAACTAGACCATTATTATAACGGCACATACATCGTGCCAACTGTAATATTATAATATGATATCCACAAGGACTAAACGACACACCTCGGGTGATTTAATGAATGACAATATTGACAGGTCAATAGTTCAGGTTTATTTAAACGGTAAGTCTGCACGTGGCTATAGTTTAAGGCTATTGATGATAAATACAAATGTTTCTATATAAAATCAGATTTAAAGATTAAACAATATTGTAGTAACCGACAAAATATAAGTATAATGACATTTTGTTCTTTGTAAATTATTAAATAACTCGTTAAAAATTACTCGTTATTTCTACTCGTGTAGTTTTCGTTGTCGTTCTCATACCGGGATCAAAAGGAATATCCTTTGTCAATCTGTGATCTAACCTTAATTTAGACCCAATTTCAGCTAAATCCATTCAATAGTCTTTACGTGAAATAGCAACAGATACACTTGTAACACGCTCACTAAACTATTATACCGCGTTCATAATATCAGTAGAATATTGTAATCAAAAAATATAAACCGCCAATTAGATCGTTTTCCATATTTAAAATAAAAAAATCAAATTTAGAGTAAATACTCTTTTTTATTTATTTTTTAATAAATTCAATTATAACCTCATCCCAGTCTAGTTGTTCAGAGTTCTTCAACAATCAACACGCAGTGACTAGTGACGAGCCCCCGTTTCAATGTCAGCCCGAATGCCAAGGCAGGCCGTCTGCCGCTAATTATATTTATATCTCTTGTTGTACTATCCTTTTAAATTTTCCTAGACCCGTGTAATTGGTTATTCCTAGACCCTAGTATACCATAATCAAACATTCAATGTATCTGTATAGTAGAGCCAATTATGAAATAATTAAGGAAGCGTATACTTTCGTGATTCTTATCAGACAAAATCCATATATGTACTTACATTATTTATAAATTGAATAAAAGCTAGTTCAAATTTTGTAATGCATGCGGGAAATCTAGCTAAGTTTTGGTAGTTTAGGTTTTGGGTACCTAAGATATAAATAACAGTATATATTTATAACAAATATAGCAATTTAAAGAATAATAATAGAAGTAGACCAATATCTGATAGAACAGAACATAAATCCGGAATAGTTATTATTTATTCAAGAAAAATTCCCCCGCATAGTAGGTGTTACGCCTACGTGTTGTCATAGATGAAATCGGTACATCCAATATTCTGACTTCCTTATAATGTAAATAGTTTTCTCTTACCTTCTACTGACCTAAACATAATATGTTATATCTTATATCGTGTAATTAATTAACCCTTACTGTTTCTAACATCGTGAGAAAATTAAAGACACATGTGCATCCAACAGTTGGCCCTTTTTATCTCAGAGTGTCAGATTTAAGTCAGCTTCTCTTTGATAACAGTGAGATAGTGTCACAGAGTCGTATCGTATCGAATACTTTATGAAGGGTGACCCTTTAAGCGACCTTTAATAAATATTCGTTCTTTTTCTTATTTTTTAACGTTTTCGGAAATCTTTATTGGCTGTGTGGGGTACTCGATGTAAATTTATTGCATTCTCTTATTAATATTTAACCGAGAATGTCAACCTACATACATTACTAACTGCTCGTCTTGCTTTTATCTGCGACGTCTTTTTTGCGAAATTTAAGCCAACGCCTATCAGTAGTTTTTGCATGAAGCAGGAAAAAAAATCTATTATTTAAAAATGCGTCAAAAACTTTACATTTTTTTCCAAGGATACTTCCTTTCCAAGGATTAATTAACTGAACATATTAAAACCCTAATTTTCAACACTGCTGAATACAACAGACTCTTACGTCATACAGTTTCGAGCATTACTGATAATAAAAGGTTCACTCCTGACACATTTATTCACCCATCCAAACGTCTGTTCATTCTATACAAAATAAAAGAACCAGTATACCGAGAAACCATTTGTATTATACTTTATTTAAGTCACCTTCGGAGACCCGAACTGGTTTAGATATTTGCTAAGAAACGAACAACAAAATCTTGGTCCTAAAGTATTGATTCAGGAACATGCCTTTCGTTTTATCACCGATTGACTGAAGATATTTAAAGAGCAATATTATGTAGACTTAATGAACTTGAACACGTAGAACTTACACGTCAGATTGTGCTCTGAAAGAAACGAAATACAACCTTATTATTTTTGTAATTTTTCTTTATATATAATAGTTCAACTAACTTAACTCAATACTCTCGTAAATCTTATGCTTCCTCTGCTGTAACGTTATGGAACTCCCTGCCGTTATCAGTAAGGAAAGCAACTTCTCTTTCTTCTTTCAAAAAACTTGTACACCAGCATTACCTTTCTATCGCTTTCAATTCGCATAATTAGAACCTTCTTATCTATGTATGTATATGTACTTATATTTATGTATGTATATAGTATTATATTATGTGTAAGTATTTTGTAATGTGTCTATTATTGTTTAAAGTTGCACTACGCCACCTAATTGTTTATTTTGTATGTTTTGTTCTGACTTGGTTGCCTGGAAGAGATCACTCTTAAGTGATAAGCCCGCCAGTTACTACAATGTTTTCTATTTTATAATGTTTATATTGTTATGTGTAACGAAGTGTAAAATAAATAAATAATCACATCACTCATTAAGGCACATCCCTTTTTAAATGCTTGATTAAAACATTAATACTTTCTTTTATTGGATAAGTAGATATATTTTATATTTTTTTCTACTATAGGTACAGCAGCTATTGCTTAATGGCAGGCAGAAATCCTTGTCCATACTATTATTATAAATGCAAAAGTAACTCTGTCTGTCTGTCTGTCTTTCCATCACGCTAAAACTACTGAACCGATTAGAACACAATTTAATACACAGATGGTCTAGAGCCTGAGATAAAACATAGGCTATTTAACTGGAGAAAAGGGTTGTAAGGGGGGAAGGGGGGGTCAAAGTTTATTCATTAGGCAAGAGTTAATATATTATAATCTTCTCCACCTCAGGTGATAATTGTAACTAATAAATAATAATAGTAACACAAATTTGCGCCTGGTAATAAATAGAAGCAATGTCGATGATGAACGCAATTTATGAGCATTGCAAAGTGTTTTAAATAAGGAAACAAGATAAGTTTAAAAAATGTATGAGAAATATACGTTGGCTTTACACACTTGAAGTCTAAAATATCTATTGTAATCTATCTATACATATAATAAAAACGTAACGAGTCGCTGTCTGTACATGGAAGATATATGAGAAAAAATATTATAGGAGACCTTTATTAACGCAAAAGAATCCAAAACAATGATTTTTGAAAATTTTCTGTCTGTTTGTCTGTTTGTTTGTGCAGGCTAATCTCAGAACCGGCTCATCCTATCTAGATGGGGTTTTCAATTCGATATTGTGGTAAGCTTCACTTAATATTTAGTGTTTGATTCATGTCAATCGGTTGAAAAATAAAAAGGTTATGGCAATTTAAAGAATCACGTTGAACTTGCTGAACGTTTGTTGGCGCGGGTTAGGCATTTTCAAAAATTGCTGCCCAAAGTCATTTTTCTACGCGGGCGAAGTCGCGGGCACAGCTAGTCTTTATATAATTTTCCTCATATAAACAAGTAATTATTATTAAAAAAACAAAATACCCGACTGCACACTAAAAAAAGAGTAATTATGTCTTTATCCCGTGGGACTTTTAGGATAAAATGTATCCTATGACACTCCCGTAATCAAGAC